>JACXGM010023889.1:0-15979 GCA_016801145.1 Umbra pygmaea
ATTTGCTGTAAAGATATTAAAATATAGGACGCTACAACATTATTTGGCCCATTTTATCTGATGGCCCAATTTAGCTGACTTCACCCTACTTAAAAAATACAACGTGGAAGGTTTAGTGAAACTAATTACTTCATTTGAAATGCACTTCAGGTTCTCGTTAATAGTTTTCAATGACTGTAGCAGTAACCTCAGTCAACACTGCATTTTCCTTTAACAATCAATGCCTGATTTTAAACTTCCAATTAATACAAAGCGGTTGGCCTGCACCTGAGACCTGAGCGTCTCTTTTATTCTCAGAGAAATTCCTTTTCTTTGCCAGATTTTGCTTACCCATGTCGTAAATTCTAAGGGCGAGGCCTCTAATCCATGCATAAATGTGGGCGTGATATTTAAATTACGATGGATTTCAACCGTCTGATTTATCAACAGCCGCTCATTCGTACGCTGGAATTGGAGTGATAGGAATGTTTTGTAAATCACACGTGAGTCTCGTCGTAAGATGATTTCTGCGCTCAGATCTACACGGTTTCTACGCACGTTTGATGAATGAGGGCCCAGGTGTCCTGCCAATTACCATGGCCTGCAGGGCAGTGTTTAGCTCCTGCAGTGATAGGGGGCGCTGTAGTTCAACCTAAGCTTCATCAGCCACCTGAGGGACGCCCTCTTAGAACTGTTGTGACACGGTGTGATTCTCTGTTTACTCACACTTGTAGACGTCCGCATAAAATTATACTGCCCTTTTAACGGATGTCATTGGGTCTGATGAGCTCTTGTCCATCAGCTAAATGAAAGCAGTGAATGATCCTTTTCTGACCATTATTATTATTTTGATGCATCCACCTCATCAGTGTGTGCTCTAATACCTAACAGATCCAGGAACGTTGCAGATATCATCTTTGGGGCCTGAGTCAGCCCCTGATCTCCTGTTGTCTCCACCAAGGCCTGGAGTTCCACAATTTGACTCTCCAGGGAACACATTGATCTGTTGACATCCCCGGTGACAACACAAGTGTATTGATTACAAAACTTCTGTATTTGGATTTCACCACTTTAGGAGGGAATCAAAACCTCATCTCTGGGATTACCACCTCTCAAAAGTGAGCATCACTCCGCAAGGCAGAGTTGAAATGCCGATAGGCACTCTTCGGTTTTATGGAGTTTATAAACACCACCCCCGTCACCAAACAACAATTTGAGAGGCCCACTGGAGATATTACACTTGACTTAAAAACCTAAGACTTATCAAGCCTAGTCGGTGAAATAAGTCCCTCACAGTCGGCCCCAATGTCTGTCCCTTCCCAATATCAGCTTCCTCCAACTGCTCCTGCACACAAGCAGTTGCCTCCCTTATTGCCGGTTTGTGCCCTCTGTCATCATTACCATTCCTTTCTACCCTCACTCGACTCTCCTCACCCACCCAGCAACCCCCTCGCTCTGAAGTGGTATATCAGCCACCCCAGCAATAGCACTAGTAGCGGTAGTAGTGGTATCCTTACGCCCTTCCTGATATGAACGCACCAAGTGTCCTTACCTATCACACCCAAAACACCTCATTGTTTTTGTGGAAGCAAAGATCACACAATTAAAGCCGCCGATCTTAAACCAAAAAGCCAGCTTTTGTTCTTCCGCTTCCTTCAAACATCATATACTCGCCTTCTAACCCAAATCACGTTTCAGTAACAGGGATTTCCACCCGAGAGGAATCCCTCCAACAGATGGAGCAACACTGGACAAAATCCTTCTCTTTGCAGGGTTTACAAGTGGAAAAACCATTAGACTCTCAACTCTACATCGCTCTGAACAATCAAGTTCACCTTTTCAATCAAATCACAAAAAAATTACACCCGCACTATTCATTCTTTAGAGAGGGGGGAGAGGGAGGGAGAGGGGAAGAGAGAGGGAGAGAGAGAGAAGGGGAGAGAGGGAGAGAGAGAGTATGGATGCATGCACACACATCAGTATATTTACTGTGTGCATGCTGCACACTGAACCTATCCAGAAGGCATCAATCAACAGCTACACACATCTACCATATGGACAGAAAATTAATTATACCTAGACAACCCACCTGAAACATTAATTTTCACATTTCTATTTCACTTGTTCTCACTCACAGTTCAGCTTTCATTCTGAACAGACGATTCCAAAGGAGAATGAATGAAATCATCTCCACTTGTCACTTCTCGGATGAACGATGACGACTGAGTTCCCTGGTCCAATGTATGGACAGTAATACGATCCATATTAAGAGAGAAGGAAACAGCTAACTTCCTCATGGACAATTCAGCAGCATTAGTCATTAAAGACTTTGGAGTAGCAACCAGAAAAGACTGTCCACTCTTACTGTACTTCTGAAAACCTTGTTATTTCTTTAAACGGAGCTCATTAACAGTCCTATTCATCATTTTGACACGTCTAATCACTGTATTTCATTGGCTTTACAGTAAGCGGCAGAGTTTTCTCTGGTTTCCCTCTCTTACCAGACATATTGATCCTTAGCTGTCTGGAGAATGGTGTTGCACTTTGTGGCCAGCTCAGTCTCTTGAAAGGTTCAGCGTTTTAAAATGGAGCAGAAAATGCAGAGACTGCAGTCGACTTTGTCTGCTCGATTCAGAGCTCTCTAATTGACAACCGTCCTGGAGACTATGACAGCAGAGTCAAAGGGCTATGACGGCACGGGGATCTGAGAGGGAATTCAGGACAGTCCTTTAGATTGATGGTGGAGACTCAATTCATAGGATGTTCCTTATAGGTCTCTGAACGCATCCCACCTTACAATACATTGGGAGCCGAGAGTGGCCACTGACTTTCATGAATCACAAAATACCGTTAGAGAACCGTTAAAGGTGGCAAATTCCAACCAGGTCAAGGGCACCTATTTCATTTTGTTTACAAGTCCAATAACACTTAAGATTTAGAGATTTAAGGGCAGTGTATGGCAGCAAGGTTCAAGCACCCCTTAAATTGTCTCGGCAACATCTTGCAAGGTTGTCATTATTGTACTCAGGGAGATTGTGGAACTCTCTGCTGTGTGGAATGTATTCTGCAATGTAAAACTGAACAGGATATAGAGTACAGGCCAGCTTAGAGAAGGCCAGAGAGACACTTTGCTATGTCTGTGCTGCCAGTGTCTCCTTGTTCCAACTTCAAATTAAACCTCTTTGTTCAACATTAAAGCTACTGTGCGCAACATTTTAATTGCAAAATATTTTTTAGGCCCCCCATTTTAGTCTGGATGTGTGCACAATCTAAGAAGAATCATTGCCTTACTGCAGTTAGCTTGAAACTTGACTGCATCTTTCATCGCTATGGCAGGCATTTCCTTACCTAGCGTCAGGCAGGGATCCCCACCACAGTGTGTGTTGAATGGTTTGCTAAAGTGGAAGAACTACGTCAATTAAACCAGAGCTGTACAGTGACGTCTAATGAGGTTGCAGGGTGGGCCCAACCTGTAGACGTATTAGAACAAGAGAGAAAATACGAACATAGACTCTTTAGAGAAAGAAACAAACTGAGCGAGGACCTGTTTTAGCCCGACAGCGCCTATATTACTTTTTTAAACTCAGAGGCCTAAATAGGTACAGATATCGCCTAAAATTGAGGAAGGCATCTATAAGTCATTAAATATCAGACTTAAAAATAATGGGACAGTGCTACTATCTGTATTATTTCTATTATACCATCCGTTTAAAATTAGGTTGTTAGTCTTAGTAATGAACTTGTATTTTAATGTTCGGTGTTATGTCATGTCTGACGTTTTTGTGGACCCCAGGAAGAGGACCTGCTGTTTTCGGTGGGAGCTAATAGGGATCATAATATAACCCTATATCCTTGTTAGTTAGCTTTGCTGCTTCTGCTCTCTGGTTTGACAGTGGTCACGGTGTCCAGATGGCAAAGGGTATGAAGTTAATGGTACATAGTTAATATACCTGCCACTTGGTTTAGGACCCAGCTGCCATGGCAGCAGCATGAGAAACACCAGGTTTGTGCTCAGTAACAAGGTCTCATGACAAAATCCCTTTAAGAAAATGTGCCTTGCCAAATATTGCAGAGAACAAGTTGTCCTACGCCACGGCACTCTAGTAAACACACTTCTGGGAGCACCATAAAATATTTAAAAGTTTGTCCTTTGCTCTTATCCTGTCATACAGTGTTTATTGGCCATCTTCCTTTTGCCTTGTAAAGCTACAAACTGGGCTGATAAACTGGGTACGTCTTTGTTTAAACGTTTGTTTGGTTTGTTGTCCAGATGTTCCTCTGGGCTTAAATGATAATTAAAATGATTGACCTTGTAAGAAAAGCTTATTATACATTGCGCTTAGAAATTATGCAGCCTGCTCCCAGATGGCGCAGTGGCTGATTGTGTTCTTTTGTAGTTGCAGGCTGTCTACCACGATCTAATTTTGAGCCATCACCGTGCCGCTGGCTGTCGTGCGCTTGGGACATCTACTGGGTGATGCCAAAGCTTTGCCAGGAGTGCCATTGTTAGCAGGGAATTCCTGGTGTCACTGTGTTCATCCACTAATGTGACTTCCTTGATGATGCATGAGAAGAAAGCTGGCTACATTAAAGTCCTATTACTGATTAAGGTCTCTCTTGGCCTTGAGAATATGTTCAGGTTAGGGAAACATTGAAGTTGTAAGATTGTAAACTTCTCTTTTAAGGTGACTTTAGTTTCAATATATTTAACTCCTCTTTTGTAAATAGTTTCTGTGATAGGAAAACAGCAGAAGGTGGTTCCGTGAATTGGCTGAGAATAGAACTTTATCCCCTAGAAGTGATTCAGATCCACCACCACCTTCTCCGCGTTGTTAATCCTCCCCTCTTCTGATGTCAATGAGGTGTGAAGTAGCTCTGCTACAGAGTAGGCCCCAGTCTGGTTTGAGACAGAACACATGCCTGACGTACAGAACGCCATCTACTACCACGTCACATGAGGCCGTAAAGATGAGATTAGACGTACTGCCGTGTTGAACAACCAGGAGGGAGAATAAAATGGTCATTTTTAAACCTGTTGAAACCCTGCAAAGAGGTCAAACCCACCGTGAACAAGTGTTGTGTTGCTGTAAATGTGAAGCATGTGTTTTATTTTACATGTCAAGGGTGCGTCATTACTGCAATACATGTTAAAGATAAAAAACAACTCCAATTCTATGCCCCCGTACAAAGCATTTAACAATTGTTTAACTGTGTTCATTAGTGCTGACCTTGAGTCGCTGCATCCAGATGCCTTTGTCTGCATGTTAATGCACTTTTATAGCTCACGTGGATGGTTTATAGAACGTATTGGATGCTTTCAACTGCTAACGGAAGGAAAACAGAAATTCTGTTCAAGTGATACTAGAGACGGGTCGTAGAAGCTGCATTTTAATCAGAGCATGTACCCAAACGCCATTTCGTCTCGCCGCGCAGAGAGAAGGCTGGTTTTCACAGCTCAACAATTCTTCCAGCTACTGTTTGACTTGGACGGTACTCTACTCCAACCTTACCAGAACGTCTTATACTGGAGGCTTTACGAGTCTTATTTACTGTTGCAATAATTAAATACAGGAGCTCATGCATCCCCACAATATCTTTTAAATTAGCTCTATTTTAAGGCACGGTTCTGCAGTGTTGGGGGGGCAACGCGGGGAGAACTTAACACCCCCTCCTCTTGGCTGACCCACTTAATAGATGCAGCTAAGCCAAACCAAAAGAAATCACGGGCATCAGCTGAAACTAGTCTCACCCACAGCAGCCGACAGGTCCTTTGTGATCTTTTACGTACACACACAGTCACACACACCTATATGCAGGCAAGACTAATCCTGCCTGCATATATTGCTCAAAACCCCCTGACACAGAAAGGAGACACAAAGGAGCTGAAAACTGCAATCCTGACACGTGCAACTGCTCACGGCCTGGTCTACCTCTCTCTGTTTCTGTCTGGCCACAACGCTGCAGCTCCTTTCATTACCAACGTTTTGTAGAATTGGACTTCTGAGCTGTTGCAGTTATTAGGAACAGGCTGGTTTCCTCCTCTAGATGAGAGGCTCTTGAGTCCAGTCGTCTCGCCAGTGAGACTCTTGAAAAGCCCATTGAAAAGAGACTATGCTGGTGCTTATCACTGGGTCATTAATAACAGCATCGTCCGCAATCAGTGCCACTTGTTAATAGAAGCCCATTTGTGGATTTCCATATGCAGGAGTGACGTACAGTTTTTGTAATTTTACCTCTAAAGTATCCTATTTAACAGGTTTTAACATTCCACAGTGATATGCAGTCTGCGTCTAGTTAGTCGTTCCTTCAACCCCCTCTTCACAGCCCCTTGCCATGAAGTGCTTCGTCAATTAAGAAAGTCTAGCAAGAACCTCAGATTAAGTGACAAACGGTTTCAATCAGACTGATTCATATAGTTTAAAAATAGAAGAGGAGCATAGGTGTTGGCCGTTCAGGGTAAAAATCCTTTCAAACACTGCTCCTTATATGTGATTGGATGTACAGTTGTAAAGTCCCTTTTTGCCAAGAAAATAAACTTAAACCCAAAAAAAAAACTTTTCCACTGCATTACAGCCCTGCTACAAATAGGACCAGCTGACATCATTTCAGTGATTGTCTCGTTAATACAGGTGAGACTGTTGACGAGGACAAGGCTAGAGTTCACTCTGTCATGCTGATTGAGTTACAACAGACTGTAAGCTTTAAAAGGAGGGTGGAGCTTGAAATAATTGTTCTTCCTCTGTCAACCTGGGTTACCTGCAAGGAAACACATGCCGTCAACTTTGCTTTGCACAAAAAGAACTTCAAAGTAAGATTACACCTAAATAACCATTTATCGGATCATCAAGAACTTCAAGAAAATAGGTTCAATTGTTGTGAAGGTGTCAGGGTGACCAAGAAAGTCTAGCAAGCGCCAGGGCCGTCTCCTAAAGTTGATTCAGCTGCGAGATCGGGGCACCACCAGTGCAGAGCTTGCTCAGGAATGGCAGCAGGCAGGTGGGAGTGCATCTGAATGCACAGTGAGGCGAAGACTTTTGGAGGAAGGCCTGGTGTTGAGAAGGGCAGCAAAGAAGCCACTTCTCTCCAGGAAAAACATCAGGGACAGACTGATATTCTGCAAAATTTACAGGGATTGGACTGCTGGGGACTGGGGTAAAGTCATTTTCTCTGAATCCCCTTTCCGATTGTTTGGGGCATCCGGAAAACACCTTGTCTGAAGAAGACAAGGTGAGCACTACCATCAGTCCTGTGACATGCCAACAGTAAAGCATCCTGAGACCATTCATATGTGTGGTTTCTTCTCAGCCAAGGGAGTGGGCTCCCTCACAATTTTGCCTAAGAACACAGCCATGAATAAAGAATGTTACCACACATCCTCTGACAGCAACTTCTCTCAACCATCTAAGAAGAGTTTGGTGACGACCAATGCCTTTTCCAACATGATAGAGCACCTTGCTATAAAACACCAACATTTTGGGTCCATGGGCAG
Source organism: Umbra pygmaea (assembly GCA_016801145.1). Taxonomy (NCBI): domain Eukaryota; kingdom Metazoa; phylum Chordata; class Actinopteri; order Esociformes; family Umbridae; genus Umbra; species Umbra pygmaea. Next base: position 7,469 of record JACXGM010023889.1, read on the forward strand.
GAAACTCCCCAGACCTTAATCCTGTTGAGAACTTGTGGTTGATCCTCAAGAGGTGGGTAGCTAAACAAAACCCCACAAATTCTGACACTCCAAGCATTGATCATGCAAGAATGGCCTGCCATCAGTCAGGATGTGGCCCAGTTGTTAATTGACAGCATGCTAGGACGGATTGCAGAGTTCTTGCAAAAGAAAGGTCAACACTGCAAATATTGACTCTTTGGATAAACCTAATGTAATTTTCAATAAAATATGTACTGCTTGATACTTATGTACTGCTTGTAATTATACTTCAGTATTCCATAGTACCTACTGACAAGAAGATTTAAGAACACCTAAGCAGCAAACTTTGGGGAGACCAGTACTTGTGACATTCTCATAATGTTTGCCCAGGACTGTATTGCACTACTCAACGATGGCTTTTATAAATAATAATAATAATATGAATAACAAAACATTTGGATATTGGTATTCAAGTGTGAGAATTGAAGGAATGTATTTTGTCTGTCTGCCAGCTAAAGTAGGTCACATCTAACGCAGAGATTCTGTGTTCTGAGTTACAGTTTTGGTCCAGAAACACTGTTCCATATAAAATGTGAATGTATGATATTTGGTTGTGAGTTCAATGTGTGGATATCCTAATGACAAAATTCCATCTTGGATGGACAATAAAGTTATTCTATCTGTTGAATGTTAGTAAATTAGCAGTAAATGTTTGCCTTGGTACAGGAAAATATTAATGTTTCTCCATAGAAATAGAATGGATAGAAAGGCCATTGAACTGCTTGATGTGGTCAGTTGATTAGTACACAAAAAATGGCGATTGTTGTTACTTGTCATGGTGACAACACGCAAATCGGTTTAATGCAGATGTAGGCTGCTAGATCTTTGCACTGGAATGGTACATGTAAGTATGGCTGCCGCTCTGACCACTCTGCTACATTAATTTGAATTGATATGTCCTTTCTATCCATTCCATTTCTATGTGTTTCTTACTTGCAGCATTAACTGGAAGTACTGGAACTCATATCCATTTTAGACCAAAAATGTCCTGAAGCTGAAAAGTCAACACCTTTTGCACGGTATGGTTCCTCCTCACAAACGTGGGAGGTTAACACTGTGGCATTTCTGTTTTCACAGGCTTGTATGAGGAGCCATGGAGGTAATGTTGCCAGACATTATAAGCATCTGTGCCTTGGCTTAGTGCTTTGATGATCCTTGGATGGTTTTAGGTTTTAATAACATAGTGCGGATGCTTTGAAAAGAACAATGAACTGTACAAACCATGCGGGAAAATTAGTACCGTAAAGACAAGTGTTATTGCAGAATGTTGTGAGACTACTGTATGTGCACGCCAGACTGAAGATTGTGTGCGTTACTGTTTCTTAAGCTGCTGTTTAAAATAATAAAATGATAAACAGCCTCATCAATAATTTCTCCATTAAATCTTCTGGACCCGGGGAAGCAGAACTCAATAGATTTTATTACGCAAGCAAAAATATTGATGTGGTCTTTTTTATAATTTAATTTTGATTTATTAGGAGCTGAGGCGTGGAAGGGAAGATTATTATTGCACCATCTACCTATCACGATCATAGCATCACATGTTCTGAATGACTGAAGGCGGAACTTGGGACTGGGTGCTTACAATCCCTTGTGCTGATTGGCTTAAAGTGCTGGTATTTGAGGAACATATACACTGGGTGGTTTGCATCCTAAATGCTAACTAGCTGATAGTTGTGTTTATATAATTAAGGAATAAGGCAAAAGGGGGTGTGGTATATGGCCAATATACCATTGCTAAGAGCTGATCATAGGCACAACGCATTGCAGAATTATATGATTGTATAACACAACTACAGCAATCAGGATGCAAACCACCCAAGTGTATAGTTTTATAAACCATTGAGAGCAATGTAATTGCAGTTGGAGGGTCAGTTGGCTCAGCGGTTGGCTCAGCGGTTAGTGTGTCAGACTTGTAATTGGAAGGTTGCTGGCTGTGCCAAATTTCGTTGTGTCCTTGCACGAGGCAATTTACTTTAAGTTACTCTAACCCCACAGTCACACGAGCGACAAAAGACAAGCGACACCACTCACTTGGTGGGCGTTTCTGTATTGATACTAGCATGACGTTGGCTAGTATCTGCGAGAGGTCTTAAAAGTTACTTCAGAGATATTGTCAAATCACAAAAACGATGTGTTTTTATTTAAAAGTATGTATTTCTCGATAGAAGTAACAAAATATATTAGATAAAATGCCAAATATATCATATATATACAGAAATACGATGTCCTGAAGCGTTTCCGCCATCTTGAATTGTTTTCTTCGACTCGAGCAACTAACGTATACGTCACGCTGCCTTCACTCCAATTGGCAGTCGCTTTGTCGCTTCGCTCAGCATTTGCATAAAATAGACTTCTTGTCTATTTTTGCCCCGCCTTGCTCGCGACAGCGCTCGCGAGCTGGGAAACGGCCACTTGCGTTGAAAATGAATGGTAGCTTGTCGCTTTGTCGCTGACTTTTGTAGCTCGTGTGACTGTGGGGTAAGTCAGGGGTGCCCAATATGTCGATCGCGATCTACCAGTCGATCGCAAAGACAATGCTGGTAGATCGCACATTTTTAATAAATGCTTTTGCTACATTTTTGTTTTCATAAAAATAAATATAACAACATCATTACTTCTCCATTTAGTTTCTTTCTGACTTGGACTTAACGAATAGATTTTGACCAGGCACGATTTTTGTTTATTCAGTTGCCATGACAACTAACGTTTAGTCTGCTTCGCGATTTCCAAGATCTTCGGACTCGGAGCACAGAGCGCAAAGTAGTGAAGCTTGGCCTAATCTCCGTATTCGGTAGCACATATGACATTAATTTGCAAAATACAAATGTAAAATAAATTCCAAATATTTAAAAAATGAGTGTGGTACCAAGCAAAAAGCCTAAAACTTACCATTTCCATGCGATGTCCTTTTCTTAATGCATTCGTTTCATCTGCCAAACAAGTAGCCTATTTCTATTCCAATGAAAGGAAACGTTGACAAACATTTTCGGACACTTAATAAAATTTATGAAAATGATATTCCTGTAAGAGGCGAGCTTAGAAAAACAAAGGTTAACGAACTGAAATCTCAATTAACTGGTCAACAGTCACTTTTTAGTCGCCCAAGCCTAAAAGCAAAGGCATCCACAGAGGTATCATTCCGGTTGAGTTTGGTGTCATCATAAACTGGCTATTGTAATCTGTTGTGTTGTAAAGGTTTTGAGTTCAGTGATAAAATGGAATATCAACAATCAACATTTATTAACGTTTCTCTAGATGAAGAATTTCACATAGAGATACATGCTGTAGAAGCAACAAGCATTTTAAGTGTGTTTTTTATAATAAACTCTTTTTAAGTTGGTAGATCTCATTGAGTTGAACATTTTAAAAGTAGATCATCATGCAAAAAAGTGTGGGCACCCCTGCTCTAAGGGAATGTACCTGTACTTACTGAAAGTTGCTTACTACTTACTTACTAAAAATTTAAAATGTACCACAGTTATGACATCCGTCTGATTTTTTATGTTCTAATTGCATAGGTAAATGTTTTTTTTACACCAAGAAAATGTAGCAGGATGTGTGATGGTAGTGCCAATATACCACAGCTAAGCACTTTGTTCAGGCAGTCCGTATATTGGCCATATACCACAACCCCTCATGCCATCTTGCATAAATATACCACAGCTATCACAAACAGTAATTTTTACTGCTGTTTTTGCATTGGTATCCAGTTTATGATGGCAGTAAATAATCTCAGGGGTTTGTTACCATCAGTATACCACGGCTAAGTGTTGTATCCAGGCACTCTGCATTGTGTTTCACCTAAGAACAGCTTTAAGCCATGATATTAATGACCGTATTAAACATGCCCTTGTGCCTTATGGCTTAACTCGAACCTCATGTGTTGTCTGTTTAACCTGTGAACAGTGTGTCAGTCAACTTCCAAGACATTCATTGCTCCAAGCCAGTTGGGTAATGGAGAAAATCCAAGAGTCTCATTGGACAGGGAGCTCTGCTTCACACAGTGCCTCTCCTGGGGGGTGCATCCCTCCATCAATTTTAGAACAAGGCCACAGGCCTGCCTGACCCAAATCTAATAGCCTTGGACTGGGGGGATGCAGGCGGCAGGTGTCCTTTTCATCTCTTCCTCCTCCTCTTCCTCATCTCCTTTTGATCTATGAGCAAACCGTGACCCAGAAGGATGTTAAATCAGCACTCCACTGTAAATCATTCAGGCTACATCACTACAACCAACTTGCCTTGGAAAAAAAAGATTCCAAAGTTTCAAACCTGACTGTGGACTACTCACTCACCATGGGGAATGATTTGTAGTTTCTTGCTTGCGAGTAGCATGCAATAAATTTTACAGCTCCAATGTAATCCAAAGACAGTCTCGCATGCAGTGGCGACCACAGACATTTGTTACAGGGGTGGCCAGATGGGGCCACTAAAAATGTTGGGGTGGCACACCAAAACCAAAAGCCAACTGAATTTCAGGAATTCTACTTTGCTGTTGTAGTAAATTGGTTATTTGAAAACAGTAATTATGAGGGTTAAGGAATTGCATACTAATATACTGTATTATGATTTCTTATTTTACAGTAAATGTTACTAATTGTCTGATGTGCATAGACTAATACTGGTGCAATTACTGTTACTAATAGTCTGAAGTTTATAGACTAATAATAGTACAATTGATGTTACTAATTATCTGATATACATACTGTAGACTAAGACCAATGCAGTTAATGTTACTAGTTATCTGATGTGAACAGACTAATAATAGCACAGGTATTTTTACTAATTATCTGATGTGCATAAACTAATACCAGTACAATTAACATTTTGAGATCCAAAACAATTCTGTTTTAATCTGTTATGTGTTTGTATGTACGTGTGGTATTCAATTCATTGTTCTTTAAATTGGCAAGTTGTTAAATTTGTTTAATCAGGCTAGATTTTCCCTAAAAAGACAACTCTAGAAATTGCCCATTTATTATTTCGGGATGGCCTTGCCCCCCCTTAGCGGTGCCCCTGCTCACATGTCTCTTTCTGGATCATGTGATTCAATGGGTGAGCCTCGTCTGGATTCGTTAACTGTTTTTGTGCAGGATCTTGGAGATCAGGTGTTCAGTCACTCCAGTCAAAGCTTGCTCAGCTCGGTTGCCAAATCATTCCCCTCAACACCTCTTATACCCAAAGTCCCCATAATAACTGGTGACACAAACCTTCACTCCTCAGGTACTGTGGTTCGAAAAGACAAACTAATTCCTGACAGAAGTACTTGTCTACCCTCTGACAAAGCTCTTAGAACAGTTACTGGAGTTGTAGAAAAGACTTAAAGTGATTAATATCTTGACATTGGTATTCACCATGATACATTGCAAACGCCCATAGGTTTACATGAATAATTCATCTGCGTTTATATGAATAGATTTCTATTAACATTTAGATTTTTCTCAGTTCCACCGCCTTATACAGACGCAGGAGATCAAGTGAAAATATTATGGTCGATATTGTGATTAGTTACAGAACCCTTTTCTTTATTTCTTTTATACGGTAGCTACAACTTTCTCTTACAAAGACCAATGTTTTATTTCCTGAAAATGCAAATTGTCGGCTCTCCAGGAGGACCAAGATGTGCTGCAACCCAAACGCCTGGAGGAGCATTTGGCTGATATGTTTAGACAGGGTAAACCTCAGCCCCTCTGCAGCGACAGCACATTTACAGAAGCTGATGCCAGTTTTATCAGCTCCGCTTACACACCTCTCAATGCACTTGTTATGCAAGTTCTGTACCGTAGCATGTAAACAAGACCACGACATCATAAGACAATAACGCAGATGTACTAGCTGTGATGTGAAATTTGCGTAATAAATCACAGTATACATTTTTTGTGTTTACACTGTATAAATGTAAATGTGACATTGTTGGGTAACTTATGGGAATAGTGTTCCTGCAGAGAGAGAATAATGACTTGTGTTAGGAAATGTGATGAAACTGTCACAGACTTGTGGCTGGCAACAGAATAGGCATCTAAATTTGGGTTGAGTGTTTCTGAAGAAATACCTCAGTAAAGACATCACGGCCTGCTGGGAACAAATATATAATAAACAATAACCTTGTGAAAGTGACGGAACGCCCTCGAACATCACTTTCTCTCTTCAATAATTGCTCTCTTCTCCCTTTCTCTGTCATTTTCCTCTGGCTATCGCTCAGTCCTCGGCTAACATTTATGCTTGTCCTCATTTTTCCTCAGCCGGAACCACGTACATCTTTGGGAAAGGAGGTGCTCTTATCACCTACACCTGGGCCCCCAACGAGCGACCCAGCACCAGAGCCGACCGCTTGGCTGTCGGCTTCAGCACTCAGCAGAAAGACGCCATCTTGGTTCGAGTGGAGAGCACCAGTGGACTTGGCGACTACCTTCAGCTGCATATAGTAAGGACAGGAAGGGATGGGGGTGGGGGTGTGGGGGGGGTTCTATTATTTATCTTAGTTTGGAATACAATGTTCAAATGAGCTGATATGATATGAGCTGCCAGCCCCGAGGCTCACATTTATAAACAGAATCCTTCTTGCTTGAGATTTTGAAAGAAAACAATTGAAGTGCTTAAAACGAATGCTTTAATTGATAAAAGGTCTGTCACTTTCCGCAGGAAAGGACATATGGAAGCTATTACTCGAGATATCAATGATTCATGTCAGGGAAGTATTTACCATGCATCTGGGTTAGCACGAGGAAGCAACACGAGTGGTGGCTCATTAAAACAGAGGAGGGCTGAGGCTGTTACGGCACAACATCACGCTGGCAAATGCCTCGTTGACCTCTGGGCTCGTTAATTGCAATTAGAGTTCCACTCCCTCCCAAAAAAGTAAAAAAAAAGATGCGGTTAAACTGTTCAATTAATTATTCGTCCAATTTGAATCATTGACTTTCACAGTGCATGCTGTGCTATGCCACCATGTGAAATCCAAGACAACAAAATCAGATGCTGGGCCACACGATTGTGTAAGTCAGGTATAATTTGACTGTTTGACCTTGAGTCCAAACATAGCTAGCTAAAGGTGGAATACTAAGAGTAGCCATTTACAATTCTACTGCATAATAAACACAAACAATGTAGCAGGTCTATTGGTAATACACAAAATATAATCTACGGACAGGGTTGGGGAGTAACACATTACCAAAGAATTGTAACTATGCATTGTGGATTTGTAACTAATAAACGGATTACATTTAAAAAGTAACCTACCCCACCCTGCCTACGGTAAAGTATATCTAGAACACTGCCTTGCCACATTGCCTATAGTTCTTAGAACCCGCAGGTGATTGTTTCCACTTTCGATATGACACATGTCCCCAGCATTATTTAAGCGAAGGAATTCAGATTAAGTCATCCGGCATAGCAGCACCAGCACTGTGGGCTATCCACCAGTATGCACTAGGGAATCTACTGTAGATTCATGAAAATGATCGATTTTTACTTTTAACATTTCGTACATTTCTGTTTGTATTGCTGTGTTTTCTTGGTTACCTGTACAGAGCTAAAAATGGCGGGGAAAGAGTGTATGATAAATTGTAAACGACACTATTGATTACAGCTTATTCAATAGAACTGGTAAGAAGAAATCGTTCTAACTGCATTGAGTGGAATAGTAAATCATATCCAGTAATGATTAGTTCTAGATCAAAGCTGCGTCTAATATAGTATAACCATATCTGTTGACTCCCTTAAAATGGTAGTCCCTTACCGACTGGGTTTTTAACATAACTACATTACAGATGACAACAACAACATCTAATCCAATTGCTCCTAAATGTTGGGAAGGGTGTTGAGGATCAGCAGGGCTAAGCTGTTGGCCTCAAGTCGTTTCCCCTGTATCACTGGGTCTGCAGAAGACAGTGGGTAATATCCAGGTCTTGTCTTCCCTGCACTAAACTTGCTGTAGTTGAGGCACCACAGGTGTGTTTCCCCAGTGGACTTCATTAGTCATTCACTGGCTGAGGTGCTTGACCATGGTGACCAGGGTGTGACCACAACCCTCTGCAGACTGGAGCTGCAGCATCTGTGTGGTTTGTGTGTGTGTTTGTGTGTGTGTGTGTGTGTGTGTGTGGGTTTGTGTGTGTGTGTTTCTGTGTGTGTTTCTGTGTGTTTGCTGTCTTCTCGTCACAGTGTGAAGACTGTATCGATTATTCTGAGCGCAAGGTTGGCTGATTAATAAGCTGACACAGGGTATTGTGGGTAGTCACAGAGCAAAAAATATGCCACCTGGTATCCCCGGTAACCACCTGGCATCCCACTTTCTTTCTCTGTTGCCCTCTTTCTCCTTTCTTTCGCTGTGAATCTTTCCTCATTTCTGTCTTTGTGTTTCTGTCTGTCTCTGTGTTTCTGTCTGTCTCTGTGTTTCTGTCTGTCTCTGTGTTTCTGTCTGTCTCTGTGTTTCTGTCTGTCTCTGTGTTTCTG
>JACXGM010023890.1:0-15975 GCA_016801145.1 Umbra pygmaea
TACATACAAAAAATATTGATTGAACTTGTTATATTTCTGTTTAGAAGTTTCAGGTAAAACTGAACTACAAGCAATATGAAATACTCCTCATTTGTTGGATGTTTCTTTGTTTCAGAACAAAACCAGCTGTTATCGCGATATGTCGATATGGAATATTCTTCTCGATATTATTTTCAAAAACTCGATAACGATAAATATTGAATTATCGCCCAGCCCTAATTCGGAAGCGCACCAAATATAAACTTTTTTACACACGATAACTACAGTCATTATTTTTGTCCTGTACTGTTGTTATAGACAAGCAATCTCTAAAGTGGGATACAAAATAAATTGTGGTTCAACATGTATTTCAATATTCAAATGTGCCTATACGTTATTAAAGTGGTGTTTTCATGTCTGAATAGTCCAGTCTCACTGGCGAAAATAATTACCAACTAGTGTCTGGATAAATATCACCATAATGTCAAATATAAAATAGGATAATTGGCATCCATCCCGATAAACTATAATTGTTTGTTTTTGAGTCCTGAAAAAAACTCCAGTAGGCAAATCAAACTATAGGCTAAACCATTTAACAAAGCTAGGGGTTCAGCAGACTTTGTATGGTTAAAAAAACTCTTTGGGATAGTGCTAGGGGCACAATTCAGTATGATCATACAGTACGAGTGTATGCATGTGTCATTCTTTTTCCATACACTATTGCGCACATAATTACTCAAATAGTCAGAATCAAAATGAGTTTGTTTAAATTACATATATGCCTTCATAAAAACAGTCAGATGAATAGCTACATATCCTGAAGAACATAATTTACATTGCAGGTCAAGAATTTGTAATATTTATTACACATGTCAATAGTTTACGTCTCATTCCCTAATTAGATAATATAAGAGAAACAACTTTGTGAAAGCGAATGGAAAAGCTGCATGTTTGTGTTCGCATTTGCACTATAAGCATTGCAGACATTTTGATTAAAATTAGGATGTCTGTCTGAAGTGACTTTCTCCAGCGTATCACTTTTGTGAATAATCATCTATATTTGCGAAGAATCAATGTACACAGCTCAGCAGTGTGTATGGTAGGGATATGCACAGAATAATGATCATTCGTTAGATAGGAATTAACAAACTATCAGTTACATGCTTTCACTGAAGACAGACAGCATAACTGCAGTATCCATTTTCCGCTAGAAATTCAATTGTTATAAACTTTAGAGACAACTTTCTTAATATGCCAGTTGCTGCTGTCAAGAAAGATGAATGTTGGCTCGTTCCGGGGCGTTCCTCCTGTCGTATTCTACAGTACACCCGTGAACTGTCCGGGGCATTCCTCCTGCCGTATTCTACAGTAGCTACTGTAGATGGCACCCAGAAGAATAGTAGGGGAGACCGGGTATGGTTGTAACACTTTTTTCTTCAGCACCTAAAACTACCTTTTTCTTTTAGCTACACATCTGAAAGTTTTAGGCAAAGTACCGACATTTGTCTACTACAGATGGCAACAATTTAAATTTCTTCAACTATATCACAGACTTTATATCACATGACAAAAACAAGGTGGTCCTTTGTTACAACCTACCCCACTACTGGGGTAGGTTGTAACAAATACTGGGGTAAGTTGTAACAGGTAGACAAAATGCACAAAAACTTAGGGTACTTCAAGTGATTTGCCACAACAGTATAATTTTAAATGAATGGCTGCAACAATAACATGTGTGAAATATTGGGATTGTATGTGCCTATTGTGTGTGTTTGTGCATGTACATGTGTACGTGTGTGTGAATGTCTGTATGTGCACATTCATATGTGTGTGTGTGTGTGTGTGTGTGTGTGTGTGTGTGAGTAAATTAACATAAACATATCTACCCCCATTCCACAGAATGATCAAATTAAATGGATTGTTAATCAGAGTCACAATGGTGACAAATGAAATTGGTCAGGCCTGGAGTGCATGCCAGGTGGGCCCAAAAGCTACATAAAACACACTTGACCCACACTTCTTTGGGTCTTGAATTTCTAAATGGTTCCATACAGATGACACAGAAATCTCTTCTAAAGAGGAGTTATCAGCCTCTGCTGCTCTTTTTAAAAGACTGGCATCAACTCCACAATCTGTTTTTCTCACCCAAGTTCTAGGATTACTGAAGAATGATTAAAATCACAAAAATGTTCTTAGTTGTATGTAAAGAGATGGCTGTAACACTTTCAAAACACGTGTTACAACCTACCCCACCACTGTCACACATTGTTTAGCTAGCTGTATTAGCATGGTGCTTTGAAATTAGCCGGAGGTTGAAACACCATTCTTTACTAGAGAAACTACAGTTTGACGTGATATAACTCTTACAACATTATCTACAACGGTAGAAGTACTATATAATATAGTATATATTTTTACTTTCTTACTTCAGAATGAGATATTCTGCTGTAGGTTCAGGAGAGATTGTAACACAGACTGAAAAACCTCCATGTGGGGTCAAAAAGGAAGCCTGCGGAAACTGAAACTGTCACAAGACACCTATCTTTGTCCTAATTTGTGGAATTTGGTAGTGTTACAACTCTCCCTGTGTTACAAATATACCCGGTCTCTCCTACAGTAGGCTATATGAATCAAACAGCATTCCACTCAATTTACGGGTGATAATAGTGCTGGGCGATATGGCTGAAAACTCTATCACGATATAAGTTTTTCATATCGGTCGATATCGATGATTATTGATCTGTTTTATGACCTATTTAGAATAAGGAGCAGGAAAATAATATTAAATTTAAAAACATTTTTTATTTTAAATTTGACCTTCCACTGATTATAATCCCCTCAGTTATAAAGGCAGAAATGTCAACACAACCATGGAAAACACTCAAATAATTAAAATGTAAACATAAGTCTAAAATCACAATGAATACTTAACAATTATCTGTAACACTAAGGTGAAAAATTTGAATACTTAAGAAATGCTTAATAAAGTGTAATAAAATAGCGCTAAGTGTTAAATATAAACAGAGAAACCTGAGACCTGAGAAGGTGGAGAAAACAAGTTTGTGATATTACCAGTCTGTGAGGACGACGGTTTTGCATAATTTGCAGACGATATTGGTATGACAACGGTCAGACTTTTAAAAACCAAAAAACTGCCATACTGGCGAGCTGACTTTTCCCGTTTTATCAACATATTTCCTCGCTTGCTGCAGCACTTGTTTTCCACTTATCAGTTTTAGTTTCTGAAGAATCCAACACAACTCACGAGACAGTAATATTGCGCAACCAAACTTGATACTTTTAAATGATTGGCTGTTAGCGTGTCACTCGCTACGTTGCTAGGTTACCAGAGAGTGAGTGTCTTTGTTTTTGCAACCAAAATTGCTTCACAACCGCAGTTTTTTTCCGACGAAGCAAAGGAAATTATCAAACGTTTTATCGAACACATTTTTTATTGATATTGATTACGTGTCTATCGCGAGACATGAGGTTGGAATACAATTTATTCAGCAGGACAAATATCATCCTTTTTTTTTTGTCATGCAGTAACAGCAAAAAAATTTAAAAGGGGCCGGTAGGTAGGTCTATATTTTATTTTCAAGATTCAATGTAAAAAAAGGTTTAATTATTGGTCATGGTGATTACTTTCATGTATGAATTTCAACAAATTTGTATATCGTGACGTCACTGACTGGGTCTTCAACCTGTGCCTTCGGGCGCACCATTGCAAACCTCATTCAGATCGATAAATTTGTTTTTTGACAAAGATTTTCTGATTAATTCCAGCTGCATTCATTTGAAAAAAAAGAGTCAGAATCAAGAAAAAAAAGAAGCCACTAGATCTCAATGAATGTGGATTTTCAGAGGGCAACAAATAAATTAAAATGACTATAGAATTCACAAAATAACAGTTAATTGCATTAACGTGCAATGTAATACCTATGAGAAAACATGTTAATGTGTTACATTTGGGATGTTTATATCCATAATACAAATATGTACGTTGTGGAATGTTTAGGAACCCTGTTAACATGGCATCCCTTTAACCATTGCTCTGGCTATGTCATCTTAATTATTAATACATCTCAGAATTTCTCCCCCCCAAAAAATCACACTTTCTCTGTAGTCTACCGTTAACTAGCTACCGTAAACGTAGGCTACTTTTAAAATGCCATATTTTCTGAACGTCATCCCATAGTTTGCGATTTCAAATCCAGATGGAAGCTTTGTGTGTGTTTTGTTCTCCATTCCCACGTGATGCAAACGTGTTGCACATTATATATATTTTTTAGTAATGTTAACCCTAATCCAAACCTTAACTTCAGTAACTGCATGGCTTAACCGTGAACGTGAGTATATAATTTTGAACGCTATGGAATGAATGTGTGGAATGTTCTCGCATGAACCGTCAAAATGAAATGTGCAGGTGCAATGTAACAGAAGGGCAAATATAGACTGATAACAAAAAGGGCAGCTGAAATGCAAAAACACCCTAAATATGTTGGCATACAACGTAAATCATGTTTTCAAAATACCTTCCTGAGAATGTAATTTGGGAGAACTTCTGAGATATACCATAGTGCAAAAGAATTATCCCAAGTCTGATTATTCTTTTGCGCTACAGTATAAGAATAATCAGACATCCCAAGTCTCACGGATGTCCTGAAAGTCTCCCACATTGTAATCATGGCTTTCTAACGCCCGCAAATTATATACAATATCCTAGACATTGATTTTCTTCATCAAACAAAAATTCTATATATATAAGTCAGGACTGCGTATCTTGCCAGAGAAGACAAATATGTCTTCTGCTAAAGAACTGTTAAAGTTTGACGCTGGTTTAGTTATACTAGACAAATCTGTCAGTTCTGTCTAGCTTGAATGCTTTTGTGTATGACACTGAGCTACTTACAATACTGTAGATACAGATTTCAACAGTAGCTAAAAGGTTACTTGGAAAAGTCAATACTGTACAATACTGTAGTAGTACAGTAGTACACAAAAAGGAGAAAAAAAGAGATGCACACTTGTATGTTTAAAGTACATTTACATGCATTTCTGTAGCAGTGTTGCATGTTCATTTGAATATACATATACTGTACTTCAGTAAATTCAATGAAATGTAAACTTGTTATTGTAATTCTACACTCACCTTAAGGATTATTAGGAACACCATACTAATTAGAGCCCGACCGATATATTCATTGACGATATTATCGGTAAATATTAGCAGTTTACAGATATATTTGTATCGGTGATATTTCCACCAATAACGACCGATATTTTGAGCATTACAAGAAGACATTATATTAAAAAGATTAAAACAGCGGGGATGAAAGAGCTGCTCATGACAAGCTGCTTATAAAGGTGAGTTGAAAACCAGCTTTCCGGTGTAAGAGTCACACAAAATGCACACAAAGTTTTACATTGCATAAAAAGGCTTTTGGGGTTACAAGATAGGTAGACGCTATGGCCATATTTAGTTACTGTGTATTAACTGCTGTACCGATGCCAGCTGCTGAAGTCAAAAATGCCTGCAGTGTTTACTACTCCAGCTCATGCATAAAAATGTTTTCCAAAACTTGAGAATGTCAACACCTGCGTTTCACCATTTCCATGACATCTACTTTATCTAGCTATGTAACTAACGTTAGCTCTCTGCTGGGACTGGTAGCACGCTATTATAATGAATAGAAACCTAGCAATAACAGTGAGCACCGCAGTTTTGGGGCGAAACCATTAACCTTCGAAAGGTTGTTGAGATAAATAAGTTTCTTCTTTGTTGTGTGTTGTCGAATTATTATGGTTTCTCCAGTCAGGAGAAAGCTATTATGAGAAGGTATGACCTATTTCGGCAAAGTAAGCGAACCAGCAGATCAAACAACGTAATGGAAGTAACGCCAAGAATCCTGTCTATCCTGTTGCTAAAAGGAATTGTTCAAAAGTAATATGAATCGCATAATACACCTGCGCTAAATGCAACAAAACGAGACTGTGGAAATTTACATTCATCTAATACTGATCACAAAAACATTATAGTAAACAACACTGCAAGGACACAAATAAAAATATCCTAAATAACACCCAGAAACAGACAAAGCTGATAAGATAACTAATTAACAAATTAGCTGAGTTGATTTGAGGTAAGCCTACGGAGCAGCAGCAATCACCTGCGTTACTGTACAGTAATCTGCCAGCAATTGTTAAGTAGTTGCTCAGAAAAGAGCTTATGGTTTTCTTCAACAAAATACAAAATAAAACATTTGCATGACTCTCACATTTTTTTAAGACCTTGGAAAATAAGATTTCAGACTTAAGACAATTTTAGGCCTTAAATTCTGGAAAATGAAATTAAGACTATTTAAGACTTTTTAAGGACCCCCGGGTACCCTGCTTTGAGTGTCTTTAGAGTCTGGTTTAAAGCACAATCCATGCAGGAAAGTGTAGATTTTTCAATTCAGCTATAGTAATAAAAAATGTTGTATCGGTATCGGCAAATATTTCCCATTCAAAATCAGTATTGGTATCGGATTCAAAAATCTCATATCGGTCGGGCTCTAATACTAATACTGTTTGAGACCCCCTTTTACCTTCAGAACTGCCTTAATTATACGTGGCATTGATTCAACAAGGTGCTGAAAGCATTCTTTAGAAATGTTGGCCCATATTGATAGGATAGCATCTTGCAGTTGGAGATTTGTGGGATGCACATCCAGGACTGTGGGGGCCATTTTAGTACAGTGAAATCATTGTCATGTTCAAGAAACCAATTTGAAATGATTCAAGCTTTTTATGACATGGTGCATTATGCTGCTGGAAGTAGCCATCAGAGGATGGGTACATGGTGGCCATAAAGGGATGGACATGATCAGAAACAATGCTCAGGTAGGCCGTGGCATTTAAACGATGCCCAATTGGCACTAAGGGGCCTAAAGTGTGCCAAGAAAACGTCCCCCACACCATTACACCACCACCACCAGCCTGCACAGTGGTAACAAGGCATGATGGATCCATGTTCTCATTCTGTTAAACGCCAAATTCTGACTCTACCATCTGAATGTCTCAACAGAAATCAAGACACATCAGACCAGGCAACATTTTTCCAGTCTTCAACTGTCCAATTTTAGTGAGCTGTTGCAAATTGTAGCCTCTTTTTCTTATTTGTAGTGGAGATGAGTGGTACCCGATGGGGTCTTCTGCTGTTGTAGCCCATCCGCCTCAAGGTTGTGCATGTTGTGGCTTCACAAATGCTTTGCTGCATACCTTGGTTGTAACAAGTGGTTATTTCAGTCAAAGTTGCTCTTCTATCAGCTTGAAGCAGTCGGCCCATTCTCCTCTGACCTCTAGCATCAACAAGGCATTTTCGCCCACAGGACTGCCGCATACTGGATGTTTTTCCCTTTTCACACCATTCTTTGTACACCCTAGAAATGGTTGTGCGTGGAAATCCCAGTAACTGAGTAGATTGTGAAATACTCAGACCGGCCCGTCTGGCACCAACAACCATGCCACGCTCAAAATTGCTTAAATCACCTTTCCCATTCTGACATTCAGTTTGGAGTTCAGGAGTTTATTTTGACCAGGACCACACCCCTAAATGCATTGAAGCAACTGCCTTGTGATGTGGTTGAAAAGATAATTGCATTAATGAGAAATTACATGGGTGTTCCTAATAATGCAAGTGTATAATGCAATACTGATTTATGTGAAAATCAACGTTCAAAGATAAAATCTCATAATTTATGTAATGCTCACCATTGTTAGTGTTTTTTAGGTTAATGTGTTATGAGTGACAATGTGTGCTTTCCAATTGAGCATTGTTGTCAGTATTCAGGTTGACAAGCTTCTTGTGAGATATGTATGAAGGGTCTTGATGGTTTGAGTGTGTTTTGAGGGTGTGATTAACTGTTTGGCCAAGATGAATGTTGTTAGTGCACACTGTCTTTACAGTTTTGAAAAGGTGGTTTCAGTATTGACCGATGCAGTTTAGCAATTGAAAATAACTGTAATAGTGTAACTGTTATTTATTGTTAAATTATTGTAGTTGTATGTTAGGTGACCTAGGTTTCGTTATTATACATTTAAGTACTTTAAAACATTAATATATTGTTAAATTTGCATAATTTTCAATTGATAACGTATAAAAGCCTTTTTTTAATGTCAATTTTCAGTTTTTCAAGAATCTGTTTAGGACTTGTATCGGAATAGGAATCGTTTTAAAAGTACCGGTTCGGCATTGGGATCGGAAAAATCCAAACGATACCCAACCCTAATTATGGTGCCTGAACCCGTATGATTGACCGCAAACATTTTATTTACTGCAGCCACAGCCATCAAGCGCGAACCATTGACAGTGAATTAAACAAAGCGAACGTACAGGCCATAATGTGACATGCGTAAACCAATGGTGTAAACATAATCTCACATGTATATGATGACACAGGTTTTTATTTAAAAGAAAGAACGTAGCCTAGGTTTGTATGTAGGCCTAGGCAATTTATATTCACAATACTTTCTAAAATATAATGAATATTATTTTATTGCATTTGTATTAGGCTAGTTGTTTGAAGAGTAAACAAAATCGGTCGGTCTTAACACAAGTTTACAACCGGCAAGTCGGTCGGACTAAAAGGGGAAAAAAAGAAAATTTGATCGGTCCTAGATTGACAGGTTCGGTCGGGTTACGGCAAACAAGAATATTTTTAAGGATGGCCTTATTTAGGCTAAATTATTACGTTATTACTAACAGATGGCTATAACTGTTAAACATTTTCGTTTGATGAACAGCACATTTCTCAATGCAGAGTTTAGCAGAGTTACTTTTTACTGGTGAAGCGAGTAACAATCATGCACTCATCATTTTACACTACACGGCACCTCCTGTCATTGAACCTCATTAGCTTTTGTTTCGCGCAGTTATTTAGGTGTGTGTTGATAGGCAAATCGTAGAGACTGTGCAACAATACTGACGCTAGGAACAAGTGGTATTTATCAATTGGAATTTCCTATGGTGTGCATAAAACACTCATAGGATCATCTGATTAATCCCACTTATTTTGCATATGCGCATTCTTAATTCTCTTCGTAAATACCAATGTAGGATTTTTTAAATGCAAACTTGATAATATATACCAACACTAGTTAGTGTTTTTTTTGTCAGTGAGACTGGGCTAATCAGACAAGTAAAAAAATCCCTTAAACTGTATAGGCCAGTTTGAATATACGTTGAGTTTTATGTGTACGCACTAACATTAATGCGGTTACTCCACTTTGGCAATAGCTGGTTTTATATAATCAGCACGTGGGGGGTTGGGTGTTTAACATTTGTGTTGAGTTTTCAACATTTGTAACACAATGGAGGTCTGGGAAGGGGAGATTACGTGTCACCTTTCTACAAAAATGATGCACGCTCAGTAAGGGTGCACGCAATGCTGATATTTTTTTACACAAAACAAGATTTATGTGCGATGTACATGGGTGCGCGTTAAAATCGGGTGTGTGTTTTATGTGTTAAAATACAGTAGTTCTAAAGTTAGCTAAACAGGTATCTGTCATTTTCTAAATCATTAACTTCAGGTAGTGATTTGTCTTAATGACTGTTATTATAAATGTCTGTATTAAATAAATGAATAATGTGCACTCCAAACATAGTAATTAATTGTATATTAACACAGTAAAATGTGTTTGTCTGACTGGTTGTTACTTTATTTTAGCCCATATAATGCTTGCATTATGTTTGTTTTTACAAACCACCCCTAACCAGTGCTCACAAGCAGGAAGGTTTGCAGTGGGCCCAGAAATACATATGCCTTGTCTCCAATACCATGTAGAACCATGGTTATAGATGTATCTCCATTACCCTTCTGAATTCTGGAACTCGAACTTTTCACAATTTTTTTGCAGGCTGGCAGCCTCGTTTGGAAGCTCGTGCCGGCAGCACCGTTGGGTGGTCCTATCCCTGGTTCCAGGTCAGCAAAATTGCTGATTGGTCTAGGTGAAAACATAGACTTGACTAGTGTTTTGATGTGTGGTTTCAACTGGCGCAAGTACAAAAGGTGTAGGTAGTTATTACAGAAAGTAATAATTAGCGTAACGTCTTTGCATGCGTAGCCTGTGCAGCCGGCATTGCAGGATAAGTCTTTCTCTGCGATTCCTACTTAATACTTTTTGCCTGGACTTCAGGAGATGTTTAAAAAGTAAACACAAACTAAATAAAGAAAATTTAAGCGACTCAAAATCAACTATGTCTTGCATTTTGTAAATGCACCCTTCTGGCTCTACGTGATTGTTTTACTACAGTGCTTTGCGGTCGGCAGTCACAAGTTGCTCTGGATGCGCGTCTTAAATTGTGAAAATCATCATAGGAATGTTTTTCCTGCGAAAGACATCAGAGCCCAATTTCCACAGAAGGCAGTAGAGACATACCAACCCCCCACGCCTGGTTTGAAGCCTACCTAGAACCGCCTAGTATAGCCTAGTTGGCCTCGCAATGGAAACGAGGCAATAGACTAATTTTCAAACAATCTTGTTTACTGATGAGTGCCGTCAGGGTGGCACCCGCCAAATGCGGGTACATTTCACATTGGCGGGTAACTTTTCCTAATTTACCAGCCACTCTGGCGGGTGATTTGTCCAATGTATAATATATATTATTTGTTATTGGGCTACTTTAAGCATTACTTGTTTCGGATTGGAGATAAATGCGTTTAAATACCATCACTCCTCCCCGAGAAACGGCGACGGTAGGCATAACCAGGAGGGCAGACAGGAGCTGGGAGAATGGGCAGCTATGGCAACGGCGGTGGAGGACATGGCCCCGTGGGACCAACCTCGACACCTTGGTGGGTGTTCTCTGACACTCCACCACCCATGGGGCCTGGGGAGACCGTCGGGCTGATGCTGCCTTACATACAGCCCTCGCAGGCAGACGACGAGGGGTAAACACCGCAAGCCGAGGAGGAGCGGCCACGGGCTGAGGAGGCTGCGCAACGAGAAAAGTTGGTTGTGGAACGGCCTACAGAGGCGCCATCTCAGGCAGGGGATATGGAGGAATTATTCCAGATTCTACTGAGCGAGGAACGTGAGGCGATGATGCTGGAGGAGGCGTTTGAATTGGCGGCAGCTGGGTCGATTGAGGAGGCAGTTGCCCTGGTTGACCTGACTGTGTCAGCTGAAGCCACCGCGTGCCAGCGTCTGGACCCCGCCTCAGCATTGCCTCTGCCCGCTACGGCTGCTGAACAGTCACTGGAAGCTTTAATACTGCCTCCACTGCATGAGTTTGCGGATGCAGAGCCCGCCGACACAGCTGACCGGTCCACAGAACCCGCTGACGCAGTAGCTGACCAACCTTGGGGGTCCGGGGCAACCGCTGTCCAGTCGCCGAAACCTGCCTCGGCGCCATTGTCACCTGGGTTACCCTCAGCAATCATATCTCCATGGGGGCCTTCCTGGAGACCACGCCCTCCTGCGGACCCTCCGCCGCTTGGAAAGTAATAGTGTTTTGGGGAACGCCCTCAGGTACTGTGTGGTGGGAGGATGGTTCTGCCCTCTCTCCCTTCTGTTTTGTTGTGGGGGACGCTCGTAATTTCTGTTCTCTTGCCTCGTCGGGGTCGCCGAGGTCGCTGAGGTCTTGGGCGGGGATTCTGTAACAGGAGTCCCAGTGTGGGAATCCTGTTCCATAGGACCTGAGTATCGGACTCCTTGTGTATAGCTATTAATATTTTATTTGTGTTTATGGTGGAAAGCTTTGTTTAGTGATTTGTTATATGGAGAGTGCTTACTATAGTTCTTATTTATTCAAATGTATTTAGATGAGTATATAGTGTGTGCTGTGTAGCGCCTTCCTCTCTTCCAACTGATACAGATGGGGACTGATTGTGCCTGATTAGCAGAGTAGGTCCAGCTGGTGAGTCGGTCCCTATTTAAGTCCAGATGGAGGAGAGGAGGGCGCGGTTCATTACTGTCATGTCACGGTGTGAATGCGGTCATTCCAGGGAGTCAAGAAGCTTTGTAGTTGTGAGAAAAGTGTGTAGGTTTTTCTAGAGTATATTTCGTAAGCTCTTTATATATATGTGTGTATGTGTGTATGTGTGTATGTGTGTATGTGTGTATGTGTGTGTGTATATATATATATACACACCCGTAGTGCTACTTGCCTATCTGTGCTCCCTGGATTATTTATTAGACCCATCAATCATCTACCTGCCTGGATCTCCTCTTCTCGGTTCTCCTGTGATGATACATTTCATATTATATTCAATGTTGTATTATGTTTGGTTTCGTTATTGAACAGGAATATATGGGAGATAATTGGGGGTCAGTTGGCTCAGTGGATAGGGAGTCGGACTAGTACTCAGAAGGTTGCTGGTTAGATTCCCTACTGTGCCGAATGTTGTTGTGTCTTTGGGCAAGGCACTTCACCCTAAGTTGCTCCAAGAAGAGTGCCCCTGTACTGACTGGAAGTCACTCTGGATAAGAGTGTCTGCTAAATGACTAAAATGTAATGTATATAATTTAATTTATGCTTGGATTATTTTATTTTTTATCCCAAATACATTTTATTTTAGCTATGTATTTGAATTGTGGAAAAAGTGGCTGGTAAAAAAATCGAAGTGGCTAGTACAATTTCGGCATACCAGCCAGTGTCTGGTGGGCAAAAGTTATTTTCCCACCCTGAGTGCCGTGCAACCCTGGATGGTCTAGGTTGATGGAGTAGTACAACCGAGGTATGCAGCAAAGCATTTGTGAAGCCACAACACGCACAACCTTGAGGCGGATGGGCTACAACAGCAGAAGACCCCACTGGGTACCACTCATCTCCACTACAAATAGGAAAAGAGGCTACAATTTGCAAGAGCACACCAAAACTGGACAGTTGAAGACTGGAAAAATATTTCCTGGTCTGATGAGTCTCGATTTCTGTTGAGACATTCAGATGGTAGAGTCAGAATTTGGCGTAAACAGAATGAGAACATGGATCCATCATGCCTTGTTACCACTGTGCAGACTGGTGGTGTAATTGTTTGGGGGATGTTTTCTTGGCAAACTGTAGGCCCCTTAGTGCCAATTGGGCATTGTTTAAATTAGAGGTCGACCGATTATGATTTTTCAAGGCCGATACCGATAACGATTATTGGAAAACCAATAAAGCCAATACCGATTAACTGACCGATTATTATTTTTTTGGGGGGAAATAATGACATTTCAAAAATACTGAAAAAACAAACGTTTAATATAGGCTAATTCTTAATATAATACACAAAATATTTTCAAATCTCAAATAAATATCAAATTATTTTAATTTTTTCAAACAAAATGCCAAACAAATGGCAAAACACATAGTAGACATAGTAAGATTTGTATTTGATACAACTTCGCCTATTAAATCTGTTTTGTAAAACAAACCCTTGGGTTTTGCCTCAAAAAACATTTAATCTGTGCATTTTGATAGTTGTCCTTTTATTAAACAATCATATTTGGCAGTGCACAACTGGAGTACAGATATGACAATTTCCAGAAGCACTTGATAAATATATCTGGTTTCAAAATAAATACACAAATATGACAAAGAATATAAGTATAACAAAAGCAGTAACTGAGAAACATGGGATTTTGTCTTTAACTACAGAATTATTCTCTTGCGCAAGGAATTGGAATAGCCTAATATTCTTTTCTTTTTGCCACCGTCTGACTCAACATCAGAAATAGGCTATTTTGAAAAGCACGTTTGAGCACACTAGCGACGTATATTCCCTGCTAAAATGAATGCCTTTTGATTAAATGTGGAAGTAAAAATAAACTGTCTTCTGTGTATCGTTTTGAATAGGCATCGTATTTTGAAAAATTATTATGTTGCGCAATGACTATGCATTGTTGAATAGACATTAAATCAGCACTCGTTTGGTCCCAGTGCCCAATTTTGATGTTGGCTGATCTGATGATTCATTTTAAATCCCCCTTATTCATCATATGCAATGCAATATAGCTAGGTAACCCTTGTGCAGCAGTTTTTTTTTAAAACAGGTCGTTTTTTCCTGAAAGCCTTGAGGAAAACAGAACAGATAAGTTTTGGCTGATAAAAAAATGGGTTCTGTCGGAATGAAAGCAGTGAACCTCTACCCATTATTCTAGACTAATATTAACCACGTGAATCTAACAAGTAATTATATGAGACCTAATTTTAATGTATCCCCTTTCATACTAGCTACAAACTTACCAAGGCTAACGTTAACTGCTGACGAGTGTAATGTTAACTAGCGTCACATGCTGCGATGTTTCTGTTATTCTAACATTCGTTTTCGGAGCATCAGAGAGCAACGCAGGCATATCAGTGGCGCCGAAATGAGGCACGAAATCCGCGTTGCTATTGGGTCCGGTAGATACGGGTAGTTAAGGCACAGGTGCCATATTAGCAGCGTGTCTAGTCTGTACTAACCACAGACTGTTGCCAACCCTAGCAACGACGCAAGCAAAGCAAAGCCAATCCTTCACTAGCCTGTGGTGCGGTGGTCTCTTAACTACAACTTCTTTCTCTGCATTGAGTTGACAATCCTCTCAAATATAGACACACAAACGGAACAAATAATAAAAGTCTCAGTACCACTGTCTGTGATTGCAAAATTCTATCTTAATTATTGTGACATGACAGCTACCAATATCCAAAGAAGCCGAACGTCATGTCGCCTATTCATGTTTTTTCTCGAAGTTGGCACTAACATGTCATACGTTTTTTCATTAAATAGGATTTATAAAAATTGTAATCCTTACTGTTTTCTCCTTCCTTAGTCACTGGATGAGGTCTGCTCACTCTGCTAGTAGTTCACTCTAGGAGCAGCGTGTTCCACAACACCAACACCAGGGCCTGGCGACCAGGCTGCCCGCAGATGCGCCTGCTTATTAATCGGCTTGATATTGGCCGATACCGATTATGTAAAAAATGCCAAAAAATCTGCCGATTATCTGCGCACCGATAAATCGGTCGACCTCTAGTTTAAATGCCACGGCCTACTTGAGCATTTTTTCTGACCATGTCCATCCCTTTATGGCCATCATGTACCCATCCTCTTATGGCTACTTCCAGCAGGATAATGCACCATGTCACAAAGCTCGAATCATTTCAAATTGGTTTCTTGAACATGACAATGAGTTCACTGTACTAAATTGGCCCCCACAGTCACCAGATCTCAACCCAATTGAGCATCTTTGGGATGTGGTGGAACGGGAGCTTCGTGCCCGGGATATGCATCCCGGAAATCTCCATCAACTGCAAGATGCTATCCTATCAATATGGGCCAACATTTCTAAAGAATGCTTTCAGCACTTTGTTGAATCAATGCCACGTAGAATTAAGGCAGTTGTGAAGGCGAAAGGGGGTCAAACACAGTATTAGTGAGGTGTTCCTAATAATCTTTTAGGGGAGTGTGTACAGGTCCTTCTCAAGAAAATAGCATATTGTGATAAAGTTCATTATTTTCCATAATGTAATGATAAAAAATAAACTTTCATATATTTTAGATTCATTGCACACCAACTGAAATATTTCAAGTCATTTACTGTTTTAGTACTGATGATTTTGGCATACAGCTCATGAAAACCCAAAATTCCTATCTCAAAGAATTAGCATATTTCATCTGACCAATAAAATAAGTGTTTGTAATACAAAAAAAAGAAAGTCAACCTTCAAATAATTATGTTCAGTTATGCACTCAATACTTGGTCGGGAATCCTTTTGCAGAAATGACTGCTTCAATGCGGCGTGGCATGGAGGCAATTAGCCCGTGGCACTGCTGAGGTGTGATGGAGGACCAGGATGCTTCGATAGCGGCCTTAAGCTCATCCAGAGTGTTGGGTCTTGCGTCTCTCAACTTCCTCTTCACAATATCCCACAGATTCTCTATTGGGTTCAGGTCAGGAGAGTTGGCAGGCCAATTGAGCACAGTAATACCATGGTCAGTAAACCATTTACCAGTGGTTTTGGCACTGTGAGGAGGTGCCAGG
>JACXGM010023891.1:0-15979 GCA_016801145.1 Umbra pygmaea
TTGTTATTTATTCACCAGATATTAAGGAAACAAGGGGACATTGTTATTTATTCACCATGTGTGAAGGAAACAAGGGGACATTGCTGTATTATGTTGCAAAGTTGATTTACATTTTGATTACGCTTTTGGAATATACACCAATTTAAGTGAAGAATTACAGACATCTGTTTGAAGATATTTTAACAGACCATTTCTGGAGTTGGCAGAAGTGCTCCGATTCTTCTCATTGTGTCCTTTACAGAAACCCTAGTTTTGCATGCTGGAATACTGCCCTTCTTGTGAAAGTCTTCCTTGGGAGAGGTGTTTTGACCTCAGAACATCTATCTCTTTAACCTGAAGTTACATGGCTCGGATTTAGAACAACCAACTATAAAGGATCTTCAATGGGGGATGAGCAATGTCAAAAATGGAACAGTCTCATCCCTCTGAACAAGCTTGAGGGAGTGGCTTAAGCTTGACTGGTGGTATAAATTTGCCCAATAAGGGAAGAGGAGAACGATGACATACCTGCCCCTGTGACTTGTGCCAAGTCAGTACACTTCCTTCCTTCCTGTAGAACCACCAACAAGTGACATTTCCTCCTTTAACTTTCAAACATTAAACCACCAATGAATACAGGCAATGGCCACATTTGTGTATTTTTAAATAATCTAAAGTGGAATTTAAAGTACCAATATGTGGGGTTAATTTTAAGAATGTAAAGAGTAAAAAAAATTAAAATTATTACTTTTTTATCACTGCCTATAGAAAACGCAAACTCAAACTTCTATTACACACAGACCATGTGAAGAACATTCAGGATGATGACATTGTCTTCCTTTGAAGTGTTTAAACTGTTCAATCAGCAGTCTAGAGAAGAATGAGCTAATTTGCAAACAACTTAAAATAGATATTGTTTATGAGCTTTTTTACATTCATAATACAAAAACTGAAATTAAACCATGTTACTCTGTGATTTTAAACAAAAATGTAACCTTGTTTAAGTATATGCACCCTAATATAGTGTTAGAATTAAAAAAATATGGCTGGGGCTCTGGGTAGCATAGTGTGCTAAATCGTTGCTTTGCAGTACAAATACATTACAGAGGTCACATGTTTGTTCCTGGCAACAGCTTCACCAGATTTGCCTGGAGTCCACAAAACAAATTGGTACAGCTCTCCCTGGGATAAGGGAGTAGATAAGTCGGACTATGTACCTTGCTACGTTGCTCTCCAGTGACACCTTGTGTGCAGACTGGGCTCCTGTGAGTTGTATCGCGGAGGTATATGGTTGAAAGTATAATCCTTCCACGTATGTACTGACTTAAGGCTTCCGTGTTGAATGAGCAGTGTGACAAAATCTGAAGTCTGTCGACAAAGGTGTTGAAGGAACCATGTGAGGCCCCTTCAAACATCCCCTACCTGCTGAGAGGTTTCCGTCAAGGCACGGTCAGGGGGAATTAGACATGCCCTATTGGGAGGGGAGACAAAATAGGAAAAATGAATAAATAAATAGCATGGCTGGATCCGCTTGCTTTATTACATGTTCTTTGATATGAGCTGTGCGTGCCTGAGACTTATTCTGATACTCAGGTTATTTACAGGCTTCAGCAGGATCAGATTAACTCATTTACTTTTTAACTAGTAGGGTTGAGTTAATTACCTTGATGAGACTAAAGCCATGTTACACTCAAAATGCTTCTTTGGCTCTCCCCATAGGAGAACCCTTTATGGTAACCAAGATCACCTTGTTTTGACCAGAGTCAAACCCCTCTCTGGAAAATTATCAACTATCAAAGGGTTCACATATAAAGATAGGGGAATAATTATTTTAGGTTCTACATTCCACTTTTTTTCTAATATCAAGGTAAGACTGAGTCATCATACAGTTGCAATCAAAATACAATCAAAATTATTGTCAAAGTTTAAAGAACTGTGAACTGTTTGCAATGAACAAATCAAACAAAAGCAATTGACATAGCTCAACACAACAAATGCATGAAGTGGTTTCCCCAAATCCAACAGAAAATGCAACTCATTATTACTTCTCCAGTCTCAAAATTATTCAACCCCCTGAATAGAATCCCTTACCACTTCACAAATATGCAAAACAGGTGTTGTCTCAAGCACACCTGATGCAACTAATCAAGGGTTTCATTAGTTACACCAGGTGTGCTTGAGCTGGAACACATTAAATACCTGAACTGGCTAGGGATTTGTTGAGTGTCACGATTGAATGTGTGTGAGAAACATGGCTAAGTCAAAAGAATGGTCCAAAATGTTAAGAGAAGACATCATTGTCCTTCACAAACAAGGACCAGAATACAAAAAGATAGTGAAGGCACTGAATGTTCCCAGAGACATTGTTGGAAGCATAGTTAGCAAGTTCAAAGTTAAGGGAATGGTGGTTACACTACCTGGACGGGGCAAAAAAGGAAGCAATGCTTAAAATCATATATAGAAGCCACAAGAGGTTTTGGGATTCGCTTCTGTGGAGCGATGAAACAATTCCAGAACTTTTCTGCATGACGGATCAGCGTTATGTCTGGAGGAAGAATGAAGCATATGCTAAAAAGCACACTGCCTACAATCAAGCATGGTGGTGGCTCAGTGATTCTCTGGTGCTGCTTTGCATCCTCTGGCACAGAAAACATGCAGCGTGTGGATGGCAAGATGGATTCATTGAAGTATCAGTAAATCCTAGAGAACATCATGCCATCTGTGAGGAAGCGTCATTGGACCATCCAACAGGACAATGATCCCAAGCATACCTCAAATTCCACCAAGGCTTGGTTGCAGAAGACCTGGAAATCATACAGTGACCATCACAGTCACCTGAATTGTACCCCATAGAAAATCTCTGGTGGGATTTGGCGGTTGCAGCATGCAATATCAAGAATATACTGAACTGGAGGACAATGCTCATAAGAAAGACTCCTCAGGAATTCTGCCAGAGGCTGGTGTCTGGCTCTGCATCTCGTTCGCAGCAGATCATAACAGCAAAAGGGATGCTCTACCAATTACTAAAAATACTTGCCATGAAATGGTTGGATAGTTTTGAGACTGGAGAAGTCATTATCAGTTGCATTTGCAGTTGAATTTAGGGAAACCACTTGAAGCAGTCATTGTGTTGAGCTATTTCAATTGCTTTTGATTGATCTGTTCATTGCAAAATACTAAAAGTGTGTACATTTTGAAAATTAACCTGATTCGCAATGGGGGTTGAATAATTTTGATTGCAAATGTACCTCAACATCATGTGGTTTTCTCTTACCTTTCGGTACAGAATTTTAGTGCAAACACAGTACCTAAACCTTAGACGGTATGCACATAATTATTAGAATTCAAGTACAGTGCATTTCATTGCTGTTGATGCTTAATGTAAAGATTAGTGTTTCTCATCACTCTTTTACTGTATACAAGATAAAGCCAGCTGTTGAACATAAGATTGTGTACTAAGCTGTTTCATAGCACTCCTCATGGAGATCGATTGCTATCCTCCAACTGTCTTATCCCTGTATTCACAGAGCACAGTAAGAAAACGATTATAGAGATTTCCGATCTGGTTTAGCCCACTCTACAACAGACTTCTATTATTACTTCAGAGCCCGGATATTAGATGACCAGAGAGCAATTAAGGGTTAGATCCTCACAGACAGTTGTTATGGAATAGAATGGTCTGATCAGGCAGCAGCTTAATGGTACAAACAGATGACTTTGAGTCTCATCAAATAAATACAAAGTTTGCATCCCATTAATTGAATGGTACAATCTAGAACCAATGCTGCAAGAATATTATGTTGTTTCTCATTTAGGGCTGTATTTTTCGCTGGCATGGAGCCAATCTTTAAACACACGCTCACTTGCATTTTTAACCTTCTGTATTAGAACTGTCCCTCAGCTACTTTCTAACATTTCTGCCAGATCAACGTATTTGTAAAGACATTAATGTTACTGTCAGTTGGATTCCGCAATAGTTTTGACTCAACTGTTTGATGTAGATATTGCCAAGTATATATTAATGTATGCATATATAAATTTTAGGAAACAATTAATTACAGAACATATTTGTGGATGTGTTGAATACTAATATCAACAGCAGCTTTAGGACCTCTTGGGATAGTATGGTGTCTTTAGCATTCAAGCACGCGGGCACAGCCCTACTGAGCATATAAATAGACCTAAATACTGTAAGCCAGCTGTCACTCGGATGTACTACAACAGATTCCAATATTTCCTTGTGACCATTTCCATCTATGCAATGAAGTCTTACAAAACATTTGTTTTTTAATACGTTTAAGCCTATGTATTAATTGAACAATGCAAACATTTGCTAGAGGTGAATTATGTTAACATTTATCTGAACCAGGACTGAGGGCAGGTGATGGCTGGATTACCGCTAACTGCAGTTGAGGGGAATTTAAATGGCTAAACGGTGTTGCCAATTTAGAAGAATTCCATTTAATAATTTCTAAACCTGTGGATGTCAGGATCTTCTAGTTTGGCGGACCACTGTAGACCCATTAAATTCTCAATTTGATTCAGGTCTGAGGAATGTGAGACAGTCAATGGCATCAATGCCTTCATCATCCAGGAGCTGCCGACACACTCTGGTCACATGAGACTGGGTATTGTCCTGCACCAGGAAGAACCCAGCGCCCACTGCACCAGCGTAAGATCTGACAATGGGTCTTAGGATTTTATCCCGGTACCTAAAAGCAGTCACCAGGCGTCTCCAGACTCTTTCATGTCTATCACGTGCTCTGTGTGAACCTGCTCTCATCTATTTGGTCAGAAACATGCACAACAGTAGCCTGCTGGATGTCATTTTGTAGGGCTCTGGCAGTGCTCCTCCTGTTCCTCCTCACACAAAGGAGTAGTCCTGCTGCTGGGTTGATGCCCTGGTATCTCCTCCATGGTTTTGAGACACAGCAAAACTTACGACGGCACATATGGATGTGCTATCCTTGAATAGCTGGATTACCTGTGCAACCTGAATGGGCTACAGATAATGCCTCATGCTACCAGTAGTGACAAGGACACTTGTAGATTTAGGCATTTTCTTTTCCCTATTTTCCTCTCTTACCATTTCCCACTAACCCTGGCTTGTCGGCATCTCTGCAACTCCATGGAAAGATCTGCGGGATGGCGAGGGGTATGCTCATGATTAGTGTTTGAAGTGGGAAATAAAAGGTGCCGGTACTCTCTTGCATTGGCAAATCATTATGACATTGGAGATTTCTACAATGAAAAACAAAACTTGCAGATATTGCTGGTACAACAACAATGCTCTGTACATTCTAACCACATGCTACAGTATGCATCAATTACATACATTTTTTTCAATTACTTCCAAGAACCTACCTATTTCAGAAATAACCTAATTCATATTAAAGTCTTATTATAAAAATAATATATGTAAAAATAATGTTTTTAAATGTGGGGAAAGCCCTGACAAAATCTCACTTAGTGCCCCAAAAGGCTGTTTCCGGCCCTGATTTCACCCTATACTAAGAAGACTTGGCTCCATGGTGTAACTGACACAGCCATCTGGCTATCTGACCTCACTGCCCTGTCCTTTATAAATCCAGGGCCCACCTTTGTCCTGCTTTCAACCAGGTCAGCTAAGGTCAGCCTCCGGGACGCGCTAGTTCAGATGATCGTAACTACGTGGATATTAAACAAATTGATTAGGTTTTATCTGTAACAATATTTTTCTAGTATTACTAATATAGTAATATTTAGTAGTAGAGTAAAAAAATCCAAGGTAGTAAAAAATGTATTTATACTGTATTTATCAGCATAACGTAGCAGGCTATGAAGAAATGTCATGAATCTTCCTTTTTTCATTAAAATCAAAGACATTGTTAAAAATAAGTATGGGAGCTGAAGG
This sequence comes from Umbra pygmaea, assembly GCA_016801145.1. Lineage (NCBI taxonomy): Eukaryota > Metazoa > Chordata > Actinopteri > Esociformes > Umbridae > Umbra > Umbra pygmaea. Next base: position 5,873 of record JACXGM010023891.1, read on the forward strand.
TTGTTTGGTTTTTCTACAGGAATGGAAGAAGTTCTGATGGATACAAGAGCAGAACTGTTGATGTTCTCAGACAGCACCAGTCAGCCGACGACCGAGGTAGTCAGATCCGCCCCAAGAAGTTCTCCCTCTGCCCAATGTTGGACTAACATTTACCTCAATACTGATTCATAATGCAGACAGTCACGTTCATGAGACCCCTAACCCATTATTAAAGTACATGTTCTAGTTTAGCTCATGGTATTGCATGTATGCATTGAGCAGTAACCTAAATTGGTTGTGCAATGTTACCCAGGATAAGATGTGGTGAAAATAATTTAGGTTGCCTCACACCACTCCAGTCTGCATGCACTGACCTCACCTAAAGGTAATCACACCCTATACAATCCCATCAGCACAGATCCTCTGCTGAACTCCTCCCATCTCCCACAGTAACCAACACAATCAGCTCTGATCCCCACATCCAGTGCATTCAGGCAGGTCACAGAGGGACACTGTGGCATTCAAGAGCTAATACAACCTTAGCTTGTGTCAATCTGCTCAAATACCTAAGCCTATTGAATAACAGCTTGCTTCAGTGGTGACTAAATTGAACCCGTTTCCTGAGGGAAACCAAACCATGTCAGAAACAGGCCTCTGGAATCAATCTACATAAAACAAAAATAAATAAAAATCATGGATAGAATTACATGGAAGGTTTGGCCAGCCCTGATGTTGATGATCCAGGATAAATACAAAGAATCCTAAACTTTAACAGATCGTCAAAAAACACATACAAGATATTCAAAATCAGGCTCTTTAATCTTTCCAACATCACTATAAAAATATTACATTAAAAGATTCACTGCAAACATCAATTCTTCTGTACACAATCCAGGAACATTAAAAACACTTTCTAATATTAATAATAATAAATTCATAAAACATTCTGGTATCCCTTATCCACCAACCAATAAAATCATACCTTCATGCCTATATCCACAAACACACCCCTTACGGTACATGTTCCACAACTTCAATTAATAATTTTAAAGAAAAACAAAAGTAGTAATGAAACTGCAAGATGCACCGTAGCTCTTCAGTCCAAGCTCAATCCACATTTAGTAGGGCTAATCCATGTCATTGTTGCCATCATCATCATCATCAATGTCCCTGCGTGGCAGTACAGTGCGGTACAGAGATGTTCCCCTAGCCTGCAGGTAGGTGAGGGTCATCTTGTCTTCAGTCACCTTTAATTCAAAACAGTACAACTTTATTCAGCATCTCAGGATCAATTCAAAAGGCCAAAGACAGTTCAAGTATCAATTCAACAACATGAATGAAACAGTCAGCATTTGTCCTGGTTAAGATGCATTAATGAACACAAAAGCTACAGTCCTGAAGGTTCATGGAATTCTGCCCAGTTCGCACCGTTCACACTAACCTCTGCATGGACGAAGCCTCCAAGAGTGGACGCTTGACCAGTGAAGAATTTTAGTGTGTCTTTGGGGACGTGGTTCCAGTGACGAGTGTCTGGGTCTAAGAAATTACCAGCACCACTCACCACATAGCCCACACCCGACTCCTGTAAATACTGGTGACGAAAAAGTAGGATGAGCTAATCAACCGTAACACATCACGTGTAGTAGTTCTAAGACTTAAGTCATTTTCTAGAGCAATTTAATCCAGGCAAATAAACAAATTATATTGGCTTGTCTGGTCTCATGCTGGTTAAAGTGATAAGGATTTAAGTTTACAAAAACACAGGTGAGTCAGAAGACTAGAAAGAAAGCTGCAAAGCAGTTCAGAGAGTCAAACCCTTCAAAGATATAGTTAAGACATTGCAGAATATGTAATCATTAAAACATCCAAACCTGCAAGTTGTGGTCATGCCCGCATAAATATGCGGTGGCCTTGTATTTGACCAGTAGGGGGCGTAGTCTCTTCACCAGGCAACTTGTGGGGCCGTGCTCAGACACTGACCATACCGGATAGTGACCAGCCACAAGCAGGAAATCAGCCTTGGACCTAGCGATTCTCTTCTGTAGCCAGGTCAACTGGTGGATTGGAACAGTAAGTCATTATATTTAATAAATCTATATTTTCAAACAGCAAAAAAGTAAAGACTTTAGTACATTTAACAAAAGGACAAGTGAAAACAGACATCCACAACCACTGGCCGGTTGACTGATTATGCAATATCTTAAGACAATGATTAGAATGTGAACTGCAAAGGGAAATTTCCTTTCAATGTCCGAATTGTCCTACCTGTTGGTTGGCCTCCATGGCATTAAGGGGGCCACGAGGCACCTCGTCAGTAAAGTCATTGGAATTACCACACAGCATCACTGTATCCAGCATAATGATGGCCAGGGTGCGCTTCGTGTTGGGGATACGGAAGTTCAGCTCATAGTAGAAGTGAGGGAAGCGCCTGAAGAAACAGATTTAATAAGAACAATCAATGAAAAGAATGAAAAGCGCCCAATGAAAAGGCCAGGTTTGTGCTGTAACAACAGGTTCAGCTGCATGTTTCAAACTACTCGCTCCTCACAAACTAAACATTTCAAACTTAAGACTAAAGAATCTGATGGGAATTGTCATTAAATAGACTTGATTCTGCTGTTTACAAAATAAACACTAATGTGAGCCAGTAAATGGCTGACAAGCTCTCTAGCAGTCTATAACAGTGGTAACATCCAAACCTGGTGAATAATTATTGCCAAATGTGAGCAGTGATCAAAGGAGATGAAGTCCCACTAAAGATAATTACCCCAGATGCCCCAACCTACCTAGCCACTGTAGTCCAACGGTGCTCATAGGACTTTTCGTTATTGAAAGGTGTTCTCCAGGCAGATCTGCCTTGGAGGCAGAAGTCATTTGATTGGTTGATACAAAACGGAGGGCAGACCTCACATTAAGTTTGATTTATAATTATGATATATCTATATAGCACAGGATTACATTTTAAGACTCCAGTGTGGTTAAGGTTAGGTGTATGGTTAGATGATTAAACACTGAGAAAATTATGCTCATGTGCACATTTCCGATGTCACGTGAGGTCCACCCTCAGTTTTGAATGAACCAATCAAATTACTTCTGCCTCTAAGGCAGATCTGCCTGGAGAACACTTTTCAATAACTTAAAGTCCTATGAGCCCAATGCTCGCCAGACTGTCAAATTGTACTTTTGTGGTCATGCAATCAGGCATATTATACTGAGTTCTAGTTTACAATGATTTCACTAATTTGTTAAATGTTTAAGGTTCTCCAAAGTTTACAGCCAATCAACAGGGCAATCCTTGTTTGTAACTTAAAGTTAACACCTACAGATAGTAATGATAATTCAGTTTTTTCCCCACTCTGTGCTTCTTGCTAATGGCTTTATATCTGCACAAGTCCACCCATTTCTTTCTATTCCATCTGAAGAATAAAATCAAAAACAGGAATGCTGTAGTGCGTTTCAACCTATTGGAGGTCAATATTACTCTACCATCGAGCAGACTTGCGGCTGTAGTCGATCTGAGCTCTCACACTGCCAGCGTGGTCGTGGTTACCAGCCAGGACATACCAGGGGATGTTGAGTGAGTCTGCGGTGTACACACGCTCAAAAGTTTCCTGATGACAGGAGAATATCAACAGAACTTTATAGGATTTTAATACAAAGTATAACACAAATAAGTGTAGTACTGCTGCAATTACAAATCCTCAAAGGTCAAAACAATTTAAGATAGTCAGGAGCTGCACATAAAACTAACTAAAGACACTTCCAAATAAGTAAATAAAAATAAATAAAAAGTTACCTTTGGAAAAGACCAGACCAAATGTATTTGCACCACTTAAAGGCTTGGGAAGCAGTAACAATGCTGGGACATTTATTATTTTTGGTCTTAGTAGCCATATATGGGACTGACAGTCTGATTTTTGTTGGGAGGGAAACGGGGAGGGGATGTGCAGTAGATTAACACTCTCAGAGGTTTCTATTGATGACCAAAGTTATGGCATCACTCCTCAAATATACTCGCCATGCATTTGGGTGGACGGCTCTGGGAGGTAGAACAGAATAGTAGATCATAAACTGACCTGGAACCTGGGCGAGTCTGCGCTGTCCACCCCTGTGTAGTAGAAGTTATCCCCCATGGACAGAACAAAGTCAGCCCCCATCTTCTCTGCCACCTTGCCCATTTCCACAGCTGTAGCCTTCTCCACTGGGGTGAAGTAGGGAGGGAACGGCAGACCGCCCCAGTCCCCCACAGCCAGGAAACGGATAGATGTTTGGTTCCCTGAGTGGGAAAGGAAAACCATTCACATTCATACAAAACAATTCCTACATCAAAAAAGGTTTACCAAGACCATACAGGAGTCCAACCATTAATATGCACAAACATGTATCGTGTCAGAAAGACAATACGGCAAGTTTCTGTAACATTAAAATAGGATGACGTTTAATTTAAAGAGGTAAGAGAAGAGAGAAGACACATACGGCTGGTCTGTGGTAGGTCCTGGAAGGCAGTGGGGAAGCAGTGAAACCCAGGGAGGGTAACCAGCAGCAGAGTGTAAAGAGGGAGAGCCATCTGAATAACAAACAAAATGTTAAACACCCTATGGTTCTTTTAAGGAAAATAAAAATGTTAGAGGAACTGAAAATTCCATAGAGTGCTCACTACAGAACGTAACCTTATCCCTGACAAAGCACAAACAAACATTATGGATTAAAACAGCTGACAAATTAACAAACTTTGCTAACTCTTCAACACATGAAAATGCCTTGCATTACATTACCAACTAAGCAGGTCAAGGACCATGAGTAACCAAAGCTTGCTCACCATGTGACAGAATAACTGGTTGTCTCTCAATCCACCATTCCCTGGCAAGATCAAGCAGCACTTTATAAGCCAAAATGGCTGCTTATTGATTGGTAAGGGAGTTTAGCTAGTTAAACCTAGAACTGGCTGGCTGTTTCCACCAAGAAAATGCTACATTCACAGTCAAGTAGGAAGTGGAAAAGTACTAATTGGAATTATTTAAATTGGATGTATTCACATGCCTATACATCATAGAGATAGGCTAAATTAGCAATGGCCAATAATGTAGCATCAAACAAAAATACAACTCTGCTGTTTGTAATCAAAGCATTGTTTTTGTAAACTCTGACATGAATAAATATTCTGTTTTTTCACTTAAATGCTGCAAACACATGTGGAAAATGCAAAAGTCAGAATGAGTGTGCAACTAGTAAGGACCAGTTGCAGAGAAATTTAAGAGGATTTTCAGTCATACTTGTTAAACTCTCACTTCCTTATGGTTACAAAAGCACCATAATTGTTACCAATTCCACTTCTGTTACATCACTGGCATTGGGAGGGGTCACAAGGATTGCATGTACAAATTTTGACCTTCCACCCAACAATTGTTGTTTTGACCTATCAGATGAGAGCTTTTGCCAATAACTGGTTCAAAGATCAAAATTGGGCTGCATGTGTAAACACAGTCAGAGGTGATGCCCTGATATATATCACGCTGCACATCTTAACCTGGAGCGTGGTGGGAAATCACACGTTTTGATGTGCTAAATACTTGCTGACATCACCGCACTGCTTGCATAGCAACTACCACTTCCTAGTTCAAACCAGCAGGGACCACTTCTTTACAAACACACGACGTTCCAACGTGTGTTTATATTCTATGCAAGAAAAGTGGACACTTGAAGAACGACTGAAGACATTTATTTTGTTCATTGCAAAAAATATGATTTCCATCTTTGAAGTTTGGTTACAAATGTTTGCCTGCATTGAGACCCATGAGCTTGTATATGAGCCTAATTAATTCATGTCACTTCCTCTATAAACAGAATACCTTCTTGTTTATTAAATATCTCAAGGAAGTTGACACTTTGCAGGGGAGATTTTAGTTGCATGATTAAAGATTATATGTGTTTGGTGCACTTTTTGCTCATGTGGGTATTAAGAAACTAATTTGAATATATTTACATACACAGCCCTGATTGGCTGAGAAGACCCTACCTCATGCCAAACTTCAAACACACCAGAAGAAGCTTAAACTCCAACTCTTGCAAAACATAATATTACATTTTGAATTCGAAGCGGGAAAAGGTCATCAGTTAGGAAAGCATCAGAAATCGTCTCCATGTTTGCAATAGAACAATGTAAAATAATTAGAAAGTGGAATTTAAGTAAATTCATGGATTATCTACAGTGGCTTATTAGTATTCACAATCATTGGATGTTTCCAAATTTTGTAGTATAACAACATGGAATTAAATAGGATTGTATTGGGAATTTTACCATCTGTTTTACTCAACATACCAAACACTTTAAAGGTGCAAAATACTTTTAATTGTGACACAAACGTTAAATAAAGAAAAAAAAAATGTTGGTTGCATAAAAATTCCACCACTTGGCTATAAAAGCCCTAAATAACGGTCATAAGACCTCACCTGTTTTTGGAAGATCCCAGTTCGTTAGAGATCATATAAACAAACAGGAGCTATCAAACAAGTTGAAGATAAAGTTCTCCAGAAGCACCAAACAGGGTTGGATTTTCAAAATATCCAAAACGTTCAACATCCCCAAAGCACCATTAAATCAATTATTGAAAAATGAAAAGAATATGGCACAACCGCAACTCTAAATAAAGAAGGCTGTCTGGCGTCCAACGAAACTCATTGACTGGAAACGGTGAGCATTAGTCAGAGAAGCAACCAAGAGGCCAATTGTAACTCTGAAGGAGCTGGAGTGATCTACATCTGAAATGAGAAAAACTGTCCTTGAGACAACTGTAACCGTGGCGAGGAGAAAACCATTGCTGGGGGAAAAAAGAATGGTGGTGGCAAAATCATGTTGTGGGGATGCTTTTCATCGCCAGGGACTGGGAAACTGGTCAGGACTGAGGGCATGATGGATGGAGCCAAATACAGGCAATTCTAGAGGAAGACACCTGATACTTGGGTAGAGGTTCACCTTCCAGCAAGATAATGACCTTAAACCCACAGCCAAAGCTACACCGGAGTGGTTCAAAACCAAGAACCTGAATATTAGAATGGCTCAGTCAAAGCCCAGATCTCAATCCGATTGAGAATCTCATTTGAAAATTGCTGTTGGATGGAGATCATTGCACCAATGATCTCCATCCAACCTGAAAGAGCTTGAGCAATTTTGCCAGGAAGGATGGTCTAGAATTGCAGGCTCCACCTGTGCAAAGCTGGGGGGGGGGTTATATCAAGAAAAGTAGTATTTACAGCATTTGTAAACTGGTCAGTAGTTCCATTGTTATGGCTAAAATTTTAAAAATACTACCTTTAAGCACCAGTAGGTAAACATTTTAACCAAAGCGGAAAATTGCTAGCTAAAAACTAGTTATCCCTTTAAATCCACTAACAAAAACATGAAAATGATCTCGAATCCCCATAAAAAGGGATTATAACTCATAGAATGATTCATAACTATTATCGATAGAATACAATGGTGATCGACTCACTGTTGTTTGTAGCGGTTGAGTTGGTAGATGTGAATGAGGGTCAGACTCCAGCCAGGTCAGTCCTCCTCTCTGCTCCACCTGTCTTTCTCTACTCATCTTTTATCTGGTCCCTGCTGTTCATCCTGACAGAGCTAAGGTCACCAGCCTCTAGGCCCAGCCCCTGCTCCAGCCCCTCAAGCCCAGACTGTGACCACGCCGCAGGGGAATGACAGTTGCTCACAACCCTCAACGTGAGTCAGTTCTGAACGGAGCAGACGGCTGGCTGGCGGCGGTTAATAAAAGATAATGGTCAGGCAATGCTTTTTCCACCAGTTTCACATTTTCCACCTGAAACATCTTTCCTCTGCTGACCAGTATGTTGAAAAGCTTGGATTTATTTTGAGCAGGTTTCCTCTACCCTTTGTTAAAATGGGACTAGAACACACAAAGCAGGGCCCTCCCTTAAAAGAGCTGGTTAATTCATTGTGGCTGGCCTCACCTTGACAAGGTTCACTGACATGTTGACCTCTCTAGCCTCACACTATGGTGTTGTGATGAGACTGTGTAATGTTAACTTTAAGTTGTCAATTTATGGACAGATTCTGTGAAACATGACCTGAGGTCAGAGCAACTGCAGATCTAATAGAACACGATAAGACACTACAGGGATGCCAGAAACTATATCTAGGTAAATAATTGCAGTACCAATTGAAAAATTTGACTTAATTCAGTGTTTGGGTAAACAATTTTAATTCAATTCGGTCCCTGTATATTCTAATTAAAATAACATTCAAATTCCAGGTCATTCTTTACATTCGCATATAGTTCAAACCTCAATTCCAGTGACAGACCATGAACATGATCCCAAGAACACCCAACAAACCTAAACGCTTCTATATGAACATAGGACATCTCTCAAGCTGTTCAAATGAAAATGTAAAAAAAGTGTTGAAACAATTGCAATTTAAACCGTTGTCCGATTTAAATTCAGTAAAATTAAGATTGAGCATATTCCAGGTAAATTCTCCATAAATCTGTTAAACTCAGTGAAGTTGGCCACAATTTCATTGCAATATGTGGGAGCATTATTAAAATGGAATATCAACATAACCACAAACGATACCTTGGCATTTTTATGTTATAGGGCTATTGAAGAATAACAAACATTAACACAACTGATTTTGGTTTAAAAAAATAACTCTACACATGGTAAAACATGCTTTATTTCAGCTGACAAGTGGCCAGATATTCTAGCAGGTCACCATGCGTAAGCCACACGCATTAGTTAAGATGCATTGCAACATTAACATTTAGGAAAGTATAACTAATTAAATGTATAACTACAATAAACACTATTGAAACATGTTTCTCTGGAGAAGAACCTAAAGAATGAACAACTGGATTCAAGAATCATTCAAAATAGTCCTATGACTTGTTTGACAATTGATTCAGGGGTTCACAGCACAGGATTGGAACTGGTTTCTATTGAATTTATTTGTTTTGATGAAGTCGTAGAAATTACTTAAATCCATGCCTAAAACACAATGGTCAATGTGTGTGGAGTATGACACTTTGTTCAAAATTAAGTCATTTATTCTCACAACCTGATACAAGCCAAAACAAATTAACATAAATCTTTCTTTACTATGAAAATCCTATGAAAAAGTAGTCGATTTCTTTATTTAAATTATACTGTCAATCAAAAAAAGAAATTCTCCATTTACATTCACACTGTAAAAAATAAAGAATAACTGGAATAAAATAAGCTTGTATTTTTCCCTTTCCTAAGAATTGATGTACTGTGTTACAACTTTCATTGACCACACGGTAAATAATGAAATAGTCTAGGTCAGTGGTTCCCAAACCTCTACTCGGGGACCCCCAGACAGGCCATGTTTTTGTTTTAAACCTGAAATGTCACACCTGATTCAATTAGTCAAAGGCTTAATGTGTAGTTGACTAATTGAAGCAGTTGTGTCATTTCAGGGTGAAAACAGAAATAAGGCCTGTCTGGGGCGCCCCGAGGAGAGGTTTGGGAACCACTGGTCTAGGTTATGAAAGATAATGATGGTGAAAGTAGTCGTCACCGTCTAAGGGTTTGGTATTAACATCCGATCAATATTTTGAGAAGAAAAGGACAGGGATTCTCCTTTTCATCTTTGGGGAAAGCTGGAGAGGGGATCGTGTGTGTGTGTGTGTGTGTGTGTGTGTGTGTGTGTGTGTGTGTGTGTGTGTGTGTGTGTGTGTGTGGCTGTCTATTTATATTGATAGCTGGTGTTTCCGTATCCCATAGAGTAAGAGGTCTGCTGGCTAGTAGTGGAAGGCGACGCCCCATAGCTCTGAGAACCGGAATTCCCGTACATGCTGAAGCTTGATTGGTTGCCATAGCCTGTTGACAAATGAAATGACTAGTAAATTAAATCCCCCAACCAGGTGCTTTGATAACATAATCCCAAACATAATCCCAACCCTGATAACATGTTTAAATCAAGGATCTGAAAATTTATCTTTCAAACACAAAAGTATATCTTGCTCAACTTGGTCACTTGCTTCACTAGTGTCCATATGCATTGCTTCACTAGTGTCCATATGCATTGCTTCACTAGTGTCTCTATGCATTGCTTCACTAGTGTCTCTACGCATTGCTTCACTAGTGTCC
>JACXGM010023892.1:0-15872 GCA_016801145.1 Umbra pygmaea
AACAAGGGTCAGACCGAATAGAGTAATAATATATCCAAAAGGCTTAGTAAGTGCTATAGAAAACAACAATACCTCACAGTGTGTGTGAGGCTCTGAACTGCTTATGTACTGTCTGATAGGTGCACAGGTGTCAGTACTCAGGTGATTGCGACCGGGCTATGGGGGTGCGTTCATGATGGCTATGTTCTTGTGTGATACCATTCTGGGATGATGTGTGGAGGAGCACTGAGGAGCTGGTCGGCGTTACACCGTGACAATCAGAGATGCCACAAGTTAGTGTAATAGATTACTTTTCTGGGTTGGGCTGAGTTCACATCTCATGGGAAGTTGCTCAGTAACCCTAATGACCAGGTAAAAGAAGTTCTGTAATTTTAGATTTTCCCATTGTTCCAATTGAAGGTAAAAAACTGTAAACTTTTACAGTGGATTTACTGTCAAATTACAATTTTTTTTTTACAGTGTAGTCATGTTTTTTTTTTTCATAGATCAATGGTTAAATTATTAACTTCTTTTACCTGGTCAATAGGGTCTTACTGAGGAACTTCCCAAAAGTTGTGAACTTAGCCCAACCCAGAAAAGTAATCTATTACACTAACTAGTGGCATGTCTGGTGACGATGAGCTCATTGAGCCAATGGAGGACATGCAATTTCACAGGGAAACGGAAGAGGGAGCACAAAAGAGCAGGGAGAAAATGGACAGCCTGTTTTCTGTCCTTGAGAAAATGACTGACAAACAATAATATTATTTACAATTAGTTATTAAAGAAATTATTATTTTTTCGCACCGTTTGCTAGGTGATGATTGGGAACAATTGGTGGCTCTAGATATCCAATGCAGGCTACATTCGGAGCCTCCTTCGAAGGCCACATAGGCTGCATCCTTCGAAGTCCACGGCCTTTGAAGGATGCAGCCTTAACATTGGGACAAAGCTTCTGTGTTTATGTACTGATTTCTGTTTTCCCTGACTTTTTCCTCACATGACATAATTTATCCAATAGATCTCTCTCAATCCTTTACTGCTGATCGCTTTTACTGTAGTTACTGTGTTATTTAAGTCCTGGGTTTGTTTTACATCTTGTGGCTCATTGTTTTTACGTACGGCCTGTGTCAGTGTCTGGTGCTAGGTTGATATACGTTTTGCCCATTGAGCCTCATGTTCTTAATAACAGTGGTTATTGGAATTAAACAGTGTTTATTTTGTGAAACTCTTTGCAGTTAACTCTATTATTCCACGCAACGCTACAACCATTACAGAATAAACCACCAGCAAAAAAGGAGACAGTGAAGAAAGAGGTACAGCAAGAGACCTACACAAGACAAGACAAAAAACTGGTAGGGGAAGACATATTCTATGATGAGCAGGACAATATCATGCTTGCTGCTCTCAACAGTTTCCAGCCACCTGGGGGCTATACCCGCTACCCTACGAACTAAGGGGTGGTGGAAAAGGGGTTTAGCCCCTTTGGTTTCCCCTATCAGTGGTGCGAAGGCTTGGCAGGGCTAAAGATGGGAGCTACTGGCCTAGCAGGGAAACCAATATCCCACTGCAGGCAGGGGATAGCTACCTCGCGCCTAGGGTTGGGTATCATTAGTATTTTTATGATTCCGATGCTGAACTGGTACTTTTAAAATGATTCAGATTCCTAAACGATTCCAAAAACGATTCTTGAAAAACTGAAAATGGACATTAAAGAAAGGCTCATTTATAGTTTTTTATTTAAAATTATTTAAATGTATCAATATATTCATGTTTTATGTGTACTGATATTTTTATGTCTGTTTCGGAGCATCAAAGGGACAATTTCAGTTGACACATTAAGTGGAACCAAAATGAAGAACTGAAATTTCTTGTGTTTTTTTTAATAAAGTTACATTTTTTTACTGTTTTACTCATCCATGTACAGTATGAACTAAAATGTACAGTTCTACTTTTTCATTCATGGATTCTACCATGACTCTACCATATTGTCCGCATGAGACTCCTGTACATGTTTATTGACAACACATTTCCATGATTGCAGCTAAATACTTATTGACATAGGTTGTATGTCGCATAATATCGGTCTAATGTTCTTCCAATCTAATGGGTTACCTACTATTCAACTGCTGCTATGCTGCATCCACACAAGTAGGAGGCCACAACATCTGGAAAACGCATGATAGAAAGGTGTGTAGACGGGTCAGAATGTGAACACATGTATTGTAAGCAGTGTTGGGTATAGTTACTTTTAGGAGTACTTTTTAGTTACTTGATGAGTTCACAAGTTTTGGGAAGTGCCTATTTGAGACAAAATGATCAGGTAAATGGAGTTCATATCTTACTGGTGACCAAGATTGATATGTTCTTTACTCTTTCTATTTGTTTTATAGGTCACTGTAAAGAAATGAACTCCATTTACCTGATAATTTTGTCTAAATTAGGGACTTCCCAAAACTTGTGAACTCATCAAGTAACTAAAAAATACTCCTAAAAGTAACTATACCCAACACTGATTGTAAGCACATCAGTCTCAGACTTTAAGATGACAAGGTTATTTAGAAAATGTGCATAATGTGAGTTCCCCTAAAAAGTGGACATTGCTATAGTCTTGTAATAAATTAACATCTTTAGTTCTCATAGTAAAGTTGCACCTACTCACAGGTGACCTAGTCGTTAGGGTATTTGAATAGTATCTGAAAGGGTCTGGTTCTGTTCCCCCAACCATTAAGGTCAAAGCCCTGTCATTATTTGAGCAAGACAATTAACCCAAATGTCTTCTTTCCCAGGTCATTGCTGTAAAATTTGTAATATGTATAAAATAGGTATGTGAGATGGTGGGTGAAGGTTCTGTAAATAAGCCACATTACACAAGACACAATAAGCCACTATTAGGCCTCAGCTTGGTGCAGCCTCCCAACACAACTGCATATTTGGTCATTTATGGAACAACAGAGTGAAAAGTTGTAGCTGGATGACAGTTAATAACAATAGAGTGGATAAATGTTGATGAAGGAAACCAAAAAATTGGATTGTGAAATCAAACCATGTCTCAGGTGCAGATAAATGCAACTTATACCTTGACAAATACAGAATGTTAACACTAGACCACAGAAACTTTTGATATGTTTTATCTCTGTTAATCCTGTTTTGAAAATGAATAGGAGCTGTGCTTTTACAGCTCATGAATATTGTAATTATGTTCCCCCGTTTGATACCCCCCATCCCCTGCTTAGCGGTAATCAGCACCCACCCAGTCAAAACAGCAGCCCCCTGGATATGGCGCTCTATCAAAATTTTTAAGAGTATTTTCAATGTGAAGGCTAATCAAAATGTGTGTTGCTTAACTCTGATTTATTTGTTTTTGGACCTTTCTATTTTTATGAAATTGCATGGACATATTTGTTACCTTTTTATTTTGCTGTTTTGTCTGTTGTGTGACTCGCTACTGATCTCGAGCCCCACCGATGACATAATCTCACTCCGTATTTTTCCTGGTTGATCTCTGCCTTCTGTGGCGACGGTGCATCGTCGATGGCAACAGCGGTTTAAGGCAACTCAAGACAGAGGGGGTTTAAAAAAGGGATGAAATAACTAACTGAAATTGTGAAAATCAAGAAATTTGCACAGGCATCATCTGAGATTGTATTATGTGCAAAAGGTTTGGCTTTGTGTATAAGCATAAACATCTACAGTAATACTCTAAAAGGGAAGGTATTTTGGTCTTAACCCACGTCAGGGGCAGTGTGGCCAATCTCTGAATAACAAGTAGGAGCCAGGGTGTGTTAATTGATGAACGTGAGTTCCTCTATAAATCATCAAGCCATGAACAATATAAACTGAAATCAATCAAAGCCATCAGCCATAGCCAGGGAACAGCAGAGACACTGAGAATTAATGATGACAGAGCTGATCTATGTGTCCAGGAAGATGCCCCAGAACGCTGATCTTGGGTCAGCCTTTAATTTCCCACATTAATGGTAATAGTTAACATTAGAGGAATTAAAGCAGATTCTAGATCTGCACCTAGGGAAAGCCTCTCCTCTCAGACCCAATTTAAGTTTCTACTTTACCTCTGGTGATGTTGCTTGGTGTTGCTGAATGGCCCCCAGAGTGCTGTAGTCTATGAGGTTCAACATTCCATTTGATGGCTTAGAAACCTTTCATTCATTGTGAAATCATCTCTCTGGGTGGTGGCTAGAACTGCGAGTTCCCATTATTATAATGTGGCTGGGAAAACCCTTGGAGTTCCATTCCAAAAGATCCCAGCGCGTCCCTTTTGTTCTAAGTGCATGTTTCTTCACAGTACCATTACCTATCACAATAACAGCATGCATACAGAATCCTTTTCATGGATTTTGAAAAGCAGCTTATTTTATCCACACAATGTAATTGGACATATTCATTACATTTTTGAGCCACTAGATGCCAGTGTTGTTCTGAACAGACTGTTTCCGTGCCAGGATCTCTGTAGATCCCTCGGTCAGACTCAGCGTCCTGAAGCTTTTCGTCACCTTTGCGAAATTCTCAGGTACTTTCACCAAGAAAGATGCTGATGTAACACTTTATTTTGAGCCTTATGATTTTAACCTTAACCATTACCCTAAACTGTATTTTAAAATTACCCCTACCCCTAACTTACACAATTAGTTTATAATCAACATAGTTTGTTGATAGTTTTATGATGATATGACTATCTATAGAGCCCCTACAGATGGAATTTGGGACTCTCAAAATAAAGTGTCATGGATTCTGAACAGTAGATGAAAAATGAGACAATGAAGCCTTCCAATTATATGGAAGTACAGCCTGGCACTGAAAATCTGCAATGAGAGAAGGCTATGCTACTGCCATTATGTGCCGAGCAGTAATTGAAAGGGACACACACATTAGTATTTTATTATAAAACCTTTATTCATCTAATATTATCTTTTGAACTTCTGATGGCATTGACCATCAATGCCCTGACGCCTCGACAGCCAAACTGGGAGTTAGCTCAGAAACTCACTCATCCATCTCCAGAGAGCGAAACGCCGACCTCTGTCGCTCTCTCCTCCGTCAGACCGATCTGCAGCGCTCATATCATCGCCCTCTCTCGCTTCCCGTCTTTCCTTGCTCGATCTCCTAAGTGAGTCATCAACAGCATGTCAACTTCATGTAGGGCCTTCATATGCCAATTCTTTTCTGCTGTTTTAATCTCAAACATGCCTCATTTGAAACATCTCTCTCTCATCCTCACTAATGCGCTCTCTCTCTTGCTCTCCCTTTCTTTGTGTGTGTGTGTGTGTGTGTGTGTGTGTGTGTGTGTGTGTGTGTGTGTGTGTGTGTGTGTGTGTGTGTGTGTGTGTGTGTGTGTGTGCAAAAATAGAAGATGAGGAGAGTGAAAGAAGCTTTAACTTGGTATTGGATGTGTGTTGTTGTCAACTTACAATAAGCAACAACAAAATAGCACATTGCAGAAAGAAACCATTTATTAATCTTTTCAGGCAATGTTCCCTGTTCAGAAATGCAAATTGATTCAATCTGAGTCTGACTTTTAAGACTTTCAAGTGGGCTTTAATTAGCAACTGAGGCACAGCGTTTTAATGAGAGAGGGGGTGGAGAGACAGAGGGGGAATGAGGGAGGGAGAGAGAAAAATGTGTGTGTGAGAGAGAGAGCAGGAGGGGAGATAGTGTTCTGATCATAGTCCTAAGGGAAAGAGGTGAAGGACGTACACATCTATAGCTGTGGGCTTCTTGAAGCTCGAACACAACTCTGCCCTTCTTTCTTTTCCTTAATCCATTCTTCCATCTGTCTCTCGGTCCGTCAGTCCTTCACCTCTGAGTCCCACTGCTCATGTGATTGGCTACCACTAAAGTGATGCCCGCCTTATACCTAAAAGTGGAGGCGATGTGTCTAGACCACCAAGCGGCCTGGCCCCACCATACATACCGTTCTACTCCCTCTAGTTCAGAATTAGCACCGACCACCCCCCAACACACACTTTATGACTTAATGTTTCTACAGCGTGTATTCTTTCATTCTGTTACAGTAGTCAACTTGGCCTATTCATTCACTCTCTTAGGCCAGTCCTCTTTCCCTCTATCTGTTTCTCCATTCTCCTCTATCTCTCCTTCTGTCTGTCTCTCTTAACCTCTCATTCTCTCCCTCTCTTTTAGCCCTCCATAACTCTCTGTGCTTGAGGCTGTCTGAGCCCCCCCAACCCATCAGGCTGTGATCCACAGGCTAGATGATAAATGATCATTCTTTTCCACCTTTCTTTCATTCGCTTTTTATTTTCTCCTTCATTCATCTTTCCACCCCATCATTCTCTCCTTCATGGTCTCTCTCTGTCTCTATTACCTCTGCTCATCTTTTTCAGCCCCCCAATGCCTGTATCCTCCTCCACATCTCTTTCATCCCCCCTAGCTCCTCCCACATCTCCCCTGTCTTCTCTACTTCCATCTACCCTGACCTCTCTACCTCCATCTACCCTGCCCCATCTACCTCCATCTACCCTGACCTCTTTACCTCCCTTATCTCCCCTGTCTTCTCTACCTCCATCTACCCTGATCTCTCTAAAACCATCTACCCTGATCTCTTTACCTCCATCTCCCCTGTCTTCTCTACCTCCATCTACCCTGATCTCTCTAAAACCATCTACCCTGATCTCTTTACCTCCATCTCCCCTGTCTTCTGTACCTCCATCTACCCTGACCTCTCTACCTCCATCTACCCTGTCTTCTCTACCTCACTCATCTCTGCAGTCCCAGGCTGGTAGGAAGGGATGTCAGCTGTCAGGGTGGTAGATGAGCTGCATGTGTGTAAGACACAGTGATGCATTGTTTGTGTGTATGTGCATTGTGTTGGTTTGCGAGGGTGTGTATGTGTGGATTTGTGTGTGTGAATGAGAATGTGTTATGCATAAGGTCATGGAGTCTGTGAGGTCCTGTCTATTGCTGTCATTAACAACCTAGACAGGTCCCAATACCAACTGGGAGCATAGATACAGCCTACTGTCTTACATAACTCATACATAACCCATATAAAACATTTACATAACTCATACACAACATACACATAACCCATGGATTACCCATACACAACATATCCATAACTCATACATAACATACACACATTCCAAATATTTCCCATACACAACAAAATCATAACACATAAACAACACATATATAAAACATTTATAACACATACACAACACATGCCTTTAAATTGGTTAACTCGGGTCAAACATTTCACGTAGCATTCCACAAGCTTTCCACAATAAGTTGGGTGAATTTTGACCAATTTCTCCTGACAAGACTGGTGTCAGGTTTGTAGGCCTCCTTGCTCACACATGCTTTTTCTGTTCTGCCCAGAAAATTATCTGTAGGATTGAGATCAAGGCTTTGTGACGACCACTCCAATACTTTGACTTTGCTGCTCTTAAAACACTTTCCCACAACATTGTCAGTATGCTTGGAGTCATTGTCCATACGGAAATCTCATTTGCGATATAACTTCCTGACTGATTTATTTTCATTCCTCATGTTTCCATCTATTTTGTGAAGTGCACCAGTCCCTCCTGCAGCAAAGCACCCCCACAACATGATGCTGCCACCCCCATGCTTCACAGTTGGGATAGTGTTTTTCGGCTTGCAACCCTCCCTATTTCTCCTCCAAACATAACAATGTTTTTTTTCATTATGTCCAAACAGTCAAATTTTTGTTTCATCAGACTAGAGGACTTTTCTCTAGAAAGTAAGATCTTTGTCCTGATGTCCAGTTGCAAAATATAGCCTGGCTTTTATATGGCAGCTCTGGAGCAGTGGTTTCTTCCTTGCTGAGCAGCTTTTTAGATTATGTTGATATAGGACTCGTTTTACTGTGTATACAGATACTTTTGTACCTGTTTCCTCCAGCATCATCACAAGGTCCTTTGCTGTTGTTCTGGGATTGCACAACAAAGTACTTTAAACTCTGAGACTAGGAGACATAACTCATCTAATTTCTGAGGAGTATGATGACTGTGTGGTCTCATGATGTTTATACTTGCATACATTTTTTGTACAGTTGAACGTCGTACCTTCAGGCATTTGGAAATTGCTCCCAAAGATTAACCAGATTTATGTTCTGAGGTCTTGGCTGAATACTTTAGATTTTCCCATGATGTCAAGCAAAAAGGCACAGAGTTTTGAAGGTAGGCCTTGAAATTCATCCACAGGTACACCTCCAATTGACTCAAATGATGTCAATTAGCCTATCAGAAGCTTGTAAAGCAATCATTTTGGGGAATTTTGCTACCTGAAAATGTTTTGACTTAATGTAAACTTCTTACCCACTTGAATTGTGATACAGTGAATAATAAGTGGAATAATCTGTCTGTAAACAATTGTTAGAAAAATAATGTGTTTCATGCACAGTAAAACAAGTAAATGTTCTAAACCAACCAAAACTATAGTTTGATACCTGTGGAGTGGTTGACAAATCAGTTTAAATGACTTCAACCTGTAAGTATATGTTCTGAATTTAACTGTGCATAACACATACATAACACATACACAACACATATATTACTCATACATAATCCATACCTTTGACATTCTAGTGATTTAGCAGACGTGCAAGCAATTTACGTAGAAGTGTAGGGTAAAGTACCTTGCCTAAGCACACAACAACATTTGGCACAATTGTGGTCAGGAATCTAACAAGCAACCTTCTGACTACAAGTCTGACTCCCTAACCACTGAGTCAACCCAACACATACACAACACTTACACAACACTTACAAAACACATAAACAACACATACACAACACTTACACAAAACTTACACAACACTTACAAAACACATAAACAACACATACACAACACTTACACAACACATACACAACATATACACAACACATACACAACACTTACACAACACTTACACAACAAGTACACAACACATACACAACACAACCACAACACTTACAAAACACAAAAACAACATATCAACGCTGACAGGTAAAAAACGTGTATCTCCAAAAAAGACAATTCTCAGGAATTAAAAAAGAAATTTTACAAATGTTCAACATTATTAAACTCTAGACGATAATTTGAATACATGTTCTCATCTAGTCATGTATTTCTGACTACATTCAAGCAGTTGTATTTTGACACGCTTTGACTTATGCAAGCAATTCCTTTAGGTGGTGTTTTTGGTGAATGTTCACTTTTACCCTGAGCATTTTAGTGTTTACGCTCACTAACTAATTCATCAGGCCACACGTCATGAACATCTGAAAACAAGTTGATATTCGCCTGTGTCAATCTGACAGTAAAAATGTCATTTTATGCATCTGTTTTTAGCGTTGGAATGCTCTATGAACCCATATGACCTGGGCTGTAACTATCTCACACACACACACACACACACACACACACACACACACACACACACACACACACACACACACACACACACACACACACACACACACACACACACACACACACACACACACACACACACACACACACACACACACACACACACACACACACACACAGTAAATACACACAAGGGGAAGACAATATGTGCTCACACAACTCCCCCTTAAAAACACTTCTGGGACTAGTTTCAGCTCAGCACTGAAATATGTGACTGAAAAGAAGATCAGGAGCTGGTGCTGGAGGACAGACGGTGGAGGGAGAAGAGGACGGGCTCTGGATCGGGGGGATGAGTTGGAAGTAAAAATAGAGAACTTGGAGGACACTGGAGAAGGAGAGGAAAATAGAAAAGGCATATTTCCCTTCAGAGAAATGTTGTTCTGGGTTTTTCTGCATCGTGTGGAGTTCCTTCTGCATTCCAACCCAGGAGCAGGTTTCTGTTCCCAGCCAGGCTTGATAGCCAGATACCACCCTTCAGATCACTGTGACCATGATGCCTCTCCTTCACCTCACGAACAGCCAGGCTAGACGGTAAAGACAATTTGAGAGAGCGTTGTACAAGGACAAATGGGAGGACAGAGAAGGATGAATGAGTGATACAGGACGATAAGAGAGGAGGGGGGAGGAAGGATTCAGAGAGAGAGTCAGGAAGAAAGAGTGGTGGGGAGATTTAATCAATGAATTACTGTCCTCCCTCTTCATTTCTACCTCGCCTCTTCTTCCGGTCCTCCCTCTTCATTTCTACCTCGCCTCTTCTTCCTGTCCTCCCTCTCCTCTACCTCGCCTATTCTTCCTGTCCTCCCTCTCCTCTAACTCACCTCTTCTTCCGGTCCTCCGTCTACTCCTCTACCTGTTCTCTTCTTCCAGTCCAGCCTCTCCTCCTCTACCTCGCCACTTGTTCCTGTCCTCTCCGCTCCTCCATGCTTCAGACCCAGACAGAGTGAGGGATGAAATAATAAATAAACACATGAATAAGTTAGGAGGAGAGGATGAGAAGGTGCCTCGCTCTGGAGGGGAGGAGACGGGGAGAAGAAGGGAGGGGGTGTGCGGGCAGGCGGTGGAGGGAGGAATGGGAGGAGAGAGAGGTGGCACAGCTCTCTGGTGATTTGCTCCAACATCAAGCAGCTGGAGGTGCTGAAATATTTAGGGAATGATGCTGAGTGGGAAGCATAGAATGCTAATACAGCCTCTCTCTTTCTTTCTCCCTCCCTCTCACTCCCTCCCTCTTCCCATCTCCCTCTCTCTCCCTCGCTTTCCTTACTTCTCTCTCCATCGTTCTCTGCGCCCTCACTTCTTTCCTCCCGCGTCCCTCACCCTGTCTCACTCGCTCTGCTGCACTCCGGTGACCCTCCCCGCCGCTGTGACCTTGTGTGCCGGCACGGCGAGCGGGAGTAATCACCAGCATGCTAACTACGGGAGGCTGAGCGGTCAGTGTGCCTGCCTGGGGAGCGAGCAGGGCTGCTGGGACGGAAAGCTAGCAGACACCAACAGGGCACCAGGGCAGTGGAGTGGAACAGCAGTGTGCCCAGAGGAGCAAAGAACGACTGGCCACCATGCCAGAGTCGGGGGGTGGAGAATTGACGTTGCAGGGTTGGCTACGGTGGGGACACTGCGTCTGAGGGTCATTCAGGGTGAGATAATGTGGAGCTACGGTAGAATCCATGGATTGAGATTGTATAAAGGCCTTTTCACACTAATCACAATACGGTGAAACCAGAACATTGATAATGTGTGCCGACATGGAACTGTTTACCCTCCTCATGCATAATATGTTCTATTTGTATTCTACACCACATTGAAGCATAAGGCAAGGTACCAGTCCGCTATTTGTTTGGGCTGGACATCATAGACGTTGAAGTGTCTTCTACGGTTCTTTCACCTCATTTCTAGAACAGATAGTGTTGGACACTGGGCCTGTTACAGATAAAAATGCAATTGTCAATGCATTCAATGGCCACTTTATTGCTTTCTATTCGAGAGAACTTTCTCTGCCAACATGTAAGTGAAGAAGGAATACATTTGCAGGGCAACTCAGATGTTGATATCAAGGTTTTATAATGAATCCGATTACTGTAAATTATGTCCTGATGCTTTTTAATCTGTTAATATTAAGAAAACCACAAGGGCTGACCCAGGTCTACTGGTTAGTGCCGCGCCACTGATAAAAAAATCAAGTATTATTTATGTGATATGAACTACTGCATTTAGATCCTGAAGGTTTGGAAAACCACCCACGTACTACCTCTACACAAGGGTGGAGACACAAGTCATCTTGATAAATATCATTCGATTTCAAAATAGTTGGCTTTTGACCCTGACACAGCATTATTACAGTTACTACATTCATTCTGAATTATATTGCTGAAACACTGGATGAAAAATCATATTATTTGTCTCTTTTTATTGTCTTTTTTTATTGACCTGTCGAAGGCTTTTGACACAGTTGATCGTTATATTCTGTTGAAGAAATTAACCTAATTTGGTTTGGTTGCTTGTGGTTTAAGAATTATCTTAAAGATAGAACCCAGGCCATGGTATTGGATGCTGTTTAATTTCATTTTCAAGCTGTTCAGAAGGGAGTTCCTCAAGGTACAATTTTTGGTCCTTTGTGCTTTACTCTAGAAATTATATTGGCAATAATCTGACGAACTGTACATAATCTGTCTGATGACATGGAAGTCTACGCTGCTGCTCCATCCTTTGCGCCGTTAGATTTATTTGCTGCGACAAATATTCTTCCCAGAGCTATGGCTGGTGTTGAATTCAAAATAAAACAAATATATCTGTTTCTCTTCTATGTCCAGAAATAAACATTATTACTAAGATTAGTACCATGGGTGATTCTCTCCTAGAATGTGCTCCCTCCTACTACAAATACCTGGGAGTTTGGTAAGATTAAAATCCTTCTTTCAAAACACACATTGCTGAATTGGTGACGAAGCTGAGGATTAAAAGTGGTTTCTTGTATAGAAACAAATGGGGCCTGTCTCCTCAGCATAGAATTGAACATGTAGAAGCAACCTTCTTATCTGTGCCCAGACTATGGTGATGTGCTTGATGTGCATGCGTCAGCATCAGTGCTAAAACCCATAGATGCAGTCTATCACGCAGCTCTATGTTTTCTTACCTGGTGGAGATTTTGACACTCATTGTCTTTTGTACACTGCCATTGGCTCTACGGTCGCAAGAAAGGTCAGAAAGTGGATGACATTTGTATACGAGGCTATAATGCACAAATTCAAAAACAAACTGGAAAATCTGTGGTTATCTAACATGCTCACAACACTGGTTAGTGTTGGACATACCTCCAGCAGCACATTAAGAGTTATGGAAACTACATTTGTCTACCATGCCCCTCCCTGTCAGAATGCTTTACAGGGAAACATCAAGCCTTTGATTCTTTTAGTACACTTCAAATTTATTCTTAACGAGCTGTTTTCTGTTAAATGTAATTGTCATTGTTTATTGATTTACACATTTATTCCTCAAAGAGCTAAGGTGGTAGAGCACATTGATCCCAGTTTGACTTCTCTGTGTAATGAAAGGTTCAAAAACCTTTTTGACTTAATTCCATTAGGATTCTAATGCCATTATGCAAAGAAAACAATGTTTAATTTTGAGCCACTTTCAAGGCAAGTGAAAATATGGTAGCGCTTCTATAACACCATTCTTCATGCAGTTCGACACGTGCATTAACAAGAGCTAGGTTAATGAGAATTCCGTATGGAAAAGAGGATCATAAATACAAACAGTTGTTCATGTCATATCAACAACACATCGACAGCTTGACAACTCCTGCTGTAACTCTCCAGAGTACACCAGGTTATCTCTACCCAAGTCCACCAGCCTGTATTACTCATCTAGATTACTCATCTTGATTACTCATCTAGATTACACTACATTGTAAAGTATCTGCATCCAGCCCAGCCATTCCCATCGATGTGGCCTTAATAGTGTAGGACATGTTCCTCTAAGAACGCTTACCTGGAAAAGGCAATGGACAGACTGTGCCATTGAGTCCGGCCCCTCTCTAGGTTTCTTCTAGGGCTTAACTCTAATAGGGGTTTTTCATGGCCAATGTTCTTCATTTGTCATTGTTGCTTGCTCTTTGGGGTTTTAAGACAGAAATCTGTAAAAGCAATTTGTGACAACTGCTGATGTAAAAAGTGCTTAATAAAATACATTTGATTGACATTTCCAAGTTGTCAAGAGTCTTAGCATTATTCAGAACTGCTTCTGTAAAATCATTCTAACAATACATTTATAACTGTTACTAACTAGTTTCCTTGAAATTGTACCCTACATTTTAAAAACCTTCAAAAAAACATTTGGCCAGCCTCTGGCGATGTCTTCCATGGATATGAACTACAAATAATATCAGCCTTCCTGTTTCCGCTGTACAATGTATTTAGGTGAAATTCTTTGGTCCCGGGCTTGTTGGGAAATATACATTTTGAAGGCGGGCAACATATTTCCAGTTGTCCAGGGATTTACATTTGTTCCAGTAGAAGGAGAAACTGCACCAATGTCCTGCTGTCACCTGCACACCTTCCCCTTGAGATGAAAATGCAGCTAGTTTCTGTACAAAGTGAATTTGATTAGCAGAGTAGAAGTAAAAAAGGATACAACGGCTCTACAATAGAATACTTACGTATATTGTCATTTCAGTGTAGCATAAACATTTTAGGTTGAAGTCGTTCTTTATTGTGCGTAAAATGGCAAAATGTAGAATACTGTTACTGTTGGCAGAGTACAACTATTAGAAAGAATCATTGCTAGATTTACAAGCATAAACATTTTTTGAAACAAACTGTTTGAATAGCAGCATTTAAGTTTAATTACAAAAATGAAGCAAATTCAGCCAGGAAACCTTAAATATTAACTTTGTGCAAGGCTTACATCTGTATGGTAAACAGAGAGATGGAAAATGAGAGATGGAGGAAACAGAGAGATGGAGGAAACAAAGGGATGGAGGAAATAAGGATGGAAAAAACAGAGGGATGAAGGAATCAGACAGATGAGGAAAGAGAGATGGAGGAAACAAAGAGAAGGAGGAAACAGAGAGATGGAGGAAACAGGGAGATGGAGGACACAGAAAGATGGAGGAAACAGAGAGATGGAAGAATCTGATGGATGGTGGAAACAGAAGGATAAAGGATACAGAGGGATGGATGAAAGAGAGAGATGAGGAAACAGAGAGATAGAAGAACCTGACGGATGGTGGAAACAGAGAGATGGAGGAAACAGAAAGATGAGGAAAGAGAGATGGATGAAACAGAGGGATGGAGTAAAAAAGAGATGGAGTAAACATAGGATAGAGGGGAGGGGCCGGCTGTCACCAAGGAGCCTTGTGACATGATTTACAGGCAGGCTGGGTTACTGGGCGACATCTCGCTGCGCTATGTGTATATGTGTATGTGTGTCAGTGTGTGTCAGTGTGTGTGCCCAGCATATTTGTGTGTGTGTGCGCGCAGTTCCCGCGTCGCTACAATTGGAGCTCAGTGCACGTCTCCCAGCAGTCTGCCTAGGCAGGCTACCATCACCTCCCCCCTCCCTACTCCCTCTCCTCCCACATCTCTCCCAGCCCAGGAATCCACCTCCACCTTTCATTAGAGAGAAAGAGAGAAAAGGAGAGAAAGAAAGCGAGAGAGAGAGAGAGAGAGAGAGAGAGAGAGAGAGAGAGAGAGAGAGAGAGAGAGAGAGAGAGAGAGAGAAAAGGCGAGAGGTAGAACGATATTAGTGAGAAAAGGAGAGAGGTAGAACGATATTAGTGAGATGCACTTCTTGACTTTCAGCACAATGGACAACAATCTAATAATTTCTCTCAGATTTGAATAAACCAAAGAAATAAAATCTCGACAAGCTCCTATGCTAGGCAAAGAAATTACAGTGTGAAATCATTGCCATATTTTCTGACAAGAAAGGGACAACCAGTGGAGAACAAACTCCAAAGTTAATTGTAAATGTGTCTACTTATATAGAAATATGTACTTCTAATTTTGGGCCATACAGCACACAATCTAGCAGACATGATGGTCTGCTGAGCGGCCAACATGTTGTGTAAAGTGTGAATACTGTAGTTACAATTTATGTGAAATATATATTTCTTAAAAGATGTTAAATATTTTAACATTTTTACCAATTACCAATCTTATCCAAAGCATTCAAACTGTGCAAGATAGCTAGTCCAACCACTAAAATCAGTAGCAGAAAACCTGACTAGCTACCAGATCATCACTGCTCGACAAAATAGAATAAAATATTGAGTGCGTTGACCAGTAGTCCATACAAGTCCATGCTTTTCTGTTTTTTTAATATAGTCTATAATTGTTCATTTGAATTGGAATATTTTTCTCTTGTTGCGTTTAATGTTAACTCTTAATTCCACTTGCTTCTGCAATATTAACATATGTTTCCCATGCCAACAAAACCCCTTTGAATTGAAATGTAAGTGAGACAGAGAGAGAGAGAGAGAGAGAGAG
>JACXGM010023893.1:0-15978 GCA_016801145.1 Umbra pygmaea
GGTACCCATCCAAACACTATCAACCTAGGTACCCATCCAAACACTATCAACCTAGGTACACCTCCAAACACTATCAACCTAGGTACACCTCCAAACACTATCAACAGCGGTGTTGCACAAGATCCTGGGCCCTATGCATAGGCAGTCCTGATGGGCCCCCATGCTCCTCAACCCCAATATATTCCAGACTTTTCAAGGGCCCTCTCTCCCCTTTGGGCCCTGGTAATCAGTACTGGTTTTACCCCCAGTCCGACGCCCCTGACTATCAACCTAGGTACACCTCCAAACACAACTAACCTAGGTACACCTCCAAACACTGTCAACCTAGGTACACCTCCAAACACTATCAACCTAGGTACCCATCCAAACACAATCAACCTAGGTACCCATCCAAACACAATCAACCTAGGTACCCATCCCAACAATGTCAATCGAGGTACATCTCCAAACACTATCAACCTAGGTACACCTCCAAACAATGTCAAGGTACACTCACAGTGGTAATCTAGGTTCAATCAAGTTCAAGGCTTAACTGAATGAATACCAGGGATTAAATGCAATCTGAAAGCATATTCCAGTCCCTCAGAGTCAGATGCTTGATGGCAGGTAGCCCCATGCAGGACAGCTGGCATCCAAGCCCCCCTGCTTTGTGAAGGAGCTCCAATGACGGGCCTTAGCTGCTGCGTTGGGGGCTTGTAAGCCTTTCTGTAACACAACAAGCCAGATCAAAATATAGGCACAACCCACTATGTATGCCCCTTGGTTGAAAATAAACAATTCACTGCAAGCATATACCCATAGGGTAAAAAGCAAGCATGGACACAGCCTGTTCCTTCCTGGAATCAGATTACACCTCCCTGGAGGTGTACAACTAGATTGTTCTCAGGAATTTATCTCAATTAGATGTTGTTTATATTAGAGAACTGACTCAGGGTCTCTACTGCCAACCCACACATTAAACTGTCCATCCCTGTCTTAGATGTGGGTGTTGGGATGTTTCACAGGCCAGCAGGGTTGTTGTACATTGCATATATATATATATATATATATATACCATGCAATGTACTGTTAAAAAAACATAAAATATACTGTACATCTCCAAAACATTGTCCCAGTAGATTTTATAGTGCATACAGATGTAAATAAAAAGGTTTTTATATTATAACAAACAAACAGATATATTTTAATAACCTTTATGAATTAGAATATATTATAATGTGCTTTGTGTTCGTTGCACCCTACCATTCCCAGAGAATCCCTAAAAGGTGTTTTTATTGTCCTAACATTTAGCCATATTGAGGTCAAAGTTCAGGTGATTCAGAACAGCCTTCCTGGTTGAACCTACGTTATAACTGCATTAACCTCCGCCACACACATGCACACTGGCAGTACATTACTAACAAGGACTTTTTTGGGAGTAACAACTGATTTAAATAGGAAATCCTATTTTCCCTAGCATAACGCCTCCAAATCCCTAACCCTGAAATATAAACTTAACCCTAAACCTATTCTAATCCTGAACCCAACATCTAAGCTAAAACAGTCTTTCGAGAAGATGGGACCAGACAAAACATTTAATGTGTCAATATATTTGGTAACACTTTATTTGTTTAGTCAATCTGTAGATGCTTCACAGACTAAATATCTGTAAAATCTTAATTAACTATCTACTCCCACTTACCCTAAACTTAAACATTATCCTATCCCTAACCCTAACTATTTCCCTAAGCCTCAACCTAACTAATTATAAACCTAACCCTCACCATAACCTGCAACCATTAAAATTGATAGTTTGTTATAGATTATTCATTTGTAGAGCATCTACAGATATTAATCTTCACTATCCAAATAAAGTATAACTGTATTTTCCTCCCTTGCTGTGAGGACTTTTGAGAAGTCCTTGTCCTTACTAGTAATGTGCTTCAAGAACACACATAGTCAAAATTGGTACACACACAGTATGCCTTTAACAACACTACAAATAATATGAATTTTCCTGAGTAGTGCTCAGGGTTCCATCAACTAAAGGGCTTACAGTATATCGGAAAGAGCTGCCTTGTCACATCACCCTATGTAGTAGGTCGGGCACCTGCTAACTCAATCATGGTTGTCGGCTGATTAATGCATTCTCTCTCAAGCACGTGTGTACCGGTGAAATCAACCTGGTTGAGCGAGCAGTGTGATTAGAATCATCAACACTACGACACCTGTTGTGAAGATGCGGTGATGAGGCAAGGCCGTATCATGCTTTTGAACACGAAATTGGGAGGAGAAAAAATTGGGGAAAACAATACTTTAGAAAGCTAAGAATGGAGCATCCCTGTATTCACACCACATACAACATTAGTCAGTATCACACCAACATACCGTACTATGATATTGTTGTAAAGTCTGTCTGTGCATTTTTGAACAGAGGGTTTTTCACAGTACAAGGCTGCATCTTCTGCTCACTCCCAGATGATCACAGCACCCCTAAGCACACACACACACACATAAACACACACCCACACACACACACACACACACACACACTCATACAGAACAGGGGTGTGTGTTGGTCTCTGGTTGTAGCATCTGCGTCTTAGCTGTGGTTGACAACACCCGACACACTGAGGTTCCATGGGAGCCATGTCTTCTGACCTCCCATGACCCACTGCTCTACCATGGGCAGGGCTGGGTGCTCTGTTGCTAAGTGACGGAAATATGTTGGGCCACGCCCACCTCAGTGTCCTGATGCCCTGGATGTAATGGATACTGAGGCTGTCACTCTTATCAGAGTAGCCTATGAACCACCGCCTACATTGAGACTGCTCACTCTCCCTCAGCCAATTGCAGAACGAGCTAATTCGGCAATCAGCCAATCGGGTTGCTCCGACTGGCCCCAGTTGCTCCTAGAAGGCGGGGAGAGTGTGTGTTCTCAGACAGGTATGTGTGTGGGGTGTGTTGGTGTGTGTGTCCCCAGCACGTGGAGTTGTGTGTTGGTGCAGCGTTAACCCTCTGCTCTGCTCTTCCTCCAGACTGTATCAGGATTAACTGTACGGCCAGTAAGTCACACTCCGTCTCACACTATCTCAGCGCGTGTATGTGTGTGTGTGATTGTTCCAGGGTTAGTCCTGGCAGCCATTTTAGAGAAAAAGGCGAGAGTGGAGAGCTTGAGTGAGGAAGGTGGGGGGGGTGAGAAAGGAAGGTGTGTATACAGAGAGAAGAGCCCAGGGAGAACAGAAAGAGACATGTACAGAGAGGGATGTGGAGGTGTGGAGTTCCGTCACAGTGATTGACTGAAAGCTTCTCAGGGCTTCTGGGTAATTACTTCTCCTTCACGCTGGAAACTAAAGGCTCTCTCCATCCACATATCTCCATCCATCCCTCGCTCCATATCTGTTTCACGGCTTTGTTTGTCTTTATGTTGTCGTCGTGACTTAAGCGCTGTGTGCGTGTGTCCTTTCACCATGGAAGACGATTCTATGACGGTATCCCGGTACTGGCAACGAGAGATGTTACCATGGGAACATACTGTAACCAGATGACTTCTTATGTCCGTCTGCAGCGTGCAAGAAATAGCATTTTAACAAGCAGACAAAGCTTCAAATTTGTTATAACGGCTAATATTCCACTCTTATTATCAGGGATGTTTTATATTGTAATTGAAAGGCTTTGTATTAAGAATTAATTTAAAATATAACAATCCCGATTCAGATGACAATAAATTAAATGACATCTGTTTGATAAAGATGAAATACAAAAATGTAACATTTTTAATGGTATTGTTTTACACAGGGTGTGGCCACTGTTAAACATCCCATAGTGAGGAGCTATTGGAGTTCTTAGCCATGCAAATGTCACACTTATTTTTACCTCAGCATGGTGTACAAAACACAGGCATAAACATTCAAATAAGATCCGCCTTGCATCCACCATTACACTTGAACTGCCTGCTGACTCGTCTCAAATTCCTCTTCATTCGATATAAGTGACTGCATCCCTCTGTGATCAAGAGGAAGTGAAATGCACACACATTATTGAACATATTTTTATGTTGAAAGCTATCAATGATGAATCCATCTGAGAAAATACTGCAATATTTTCCCCCCTGATTTTTTGGGTTTGTACACTAGTCCAAGCGCAGCTAAAATGCAGACCAAGGCATCTTTTGTCAAGAGAGTCCTTCAACAGTGACCTGTCGCTGCCAACGCTTTTAAATTATTTTGCAATAGGCGTTGAAGCTGTGCTTGCAGTACTTCCTATGAACTTGGAGAACCTGTGTTTTTGGCAGGGTAAAGCAGCTGATGTTGCCCCAGTTTAAATAGCGCACTGCTCTCAGAAATGTCATTTGGAAGCGATCCAGCAGTGCTGTGAAGTTTCCTGGTCTGGAGACCTTTCATTAGAGATGATCACTTCTATCAATAGACTTGTTTCCACAATTAGCCGCCCTTCCATGACCACAGTTTCTGTTATCTTGTGTGTGTGTGTGTGTTTGTGTGTTCTCAGGTTGACACGGATCACTGCCATATTCCTACATCAGCTCAGTCAGCCCATCAGTGAGCATTCACACACACACACACAGAGTGTGAAGCACTGATCCATAGCAACAGGAGGAGATGATCGAGCCCAGAGCACAGCTGAGACTCCTCAGGGGACACCTCGGTCCTCTGCTAAAAATGAGTCGCACCTAACACACACACACACAAGTACACACTCACAGACGTTACACACACGCCAATGTGCAGCGAGAAGCTGTTTTGTGCGGCTCTGTCTGTCAGTCTGTGCATGTGTTGTGCGTGTGTCATGATGCTGACATTTCCCACAGCAATATCTGTCAGGCTGTTTACCTCTCGCCTTCCCATCACTCCAATAGGTCATCAGCCGAACACCCCCACCTCGCCACCCCCCTCATACACACAATCACACAATTTGGAAGCAAGAGACAGAAGATAGATTAGCGGAGAGGAAATGAGAGTGGAGAAGAGAGGAGGAAAACGAGCCGTCCTGATGTATTCAGCTGTCCGGCACATTTAGCTGCAGGGCTCTACCGCCACCATGTGGTCGGCTCAGGTAGAACACTTTGGGAGGAGACGTGGTTGTGTGTGACTGCCTTCCTGTGTGCTTGGTGTGTGCTAACCCTACAGCGTGTGGGTGTCTACAGTATGTGTAAGGTGTTTTTGCACAGGTGTGTGTATTAACTAACTGGGATGTGTGTAGGTAAAGGTCCAGAGACCATCTTTGCGGGGGTGGGGCTGAATGATAATGAGTGGCACACGGTCAGAGTGGTGCGTCGTGGGAAAAGCCTCAAACTCACCGTTGACGACCTGCAACCTGTAGAAGGTAACCATAGCAACCACAACATACCCCACAAACCTGTGAACCCTGAACCTTGTAGTCCTAACATTGAAGGCTAAACTTGAAGCCTGCAGACCTGTCTAAAATGTAATCAAGCACTTGTCTCGTATTTAGCTTACCTCTTTCAATGGAACCAATGGAATAGGCCCAAACATACAAACACCACTCATTCAGTTTTTAACCAGTACCGGTATGTATTTGACTGCAATCCACACTGTCTACACTGACCCCTGAACTCTAACCTCCCCAGGTCAGATGGCGGGCGACCACACCCAGCTTGAGTTTCACAACATTGAGACGGGCATCGTCACGGAGAAGCGCTTCATGCCCGCTGTGCCCTCCAATTTCATAGGGCACCTACAGGGCCTTACTCTGAATGGAATGCCCTACATAGACCTCTGTAAGGGCAAAGAACACCCCTACCTACTCAGCTAATGTTCGCACTTGTGCACACATTAACAAAAGCACATGCAACAGGGACCATTTCTTTCTCCAAGAACCTCCACCCAAGCCATTAGATAAAATAAGGAACTCCATCATATGTTGTCTTTGTAGTTATGATAAGAACACTGCGCCTGTAACGTTGTGGGTTTGATAAACATTGGGTCCTGTATGTATGCATGTATGTACGTAGGCACACACTACTGTACATTTCTTTCCTTACCTTCCAAAATCATTATTATCTCTGAACACAAAAGCACTCATATTGAATGACAGGTCATGTATAGACCATTGGAAGACCGGGATACAGTATTTACACACACATTACACATCACAAATAAAGATGTAGTCAGACACTTTTGTGAATAACGAATCGTTTTTAAACCTCTTAGTTTTAGCAGGTGTGTAATATATTGCAGGATGTGTAATATGTTATTTGTATTTGCATAATCTACAGTATAATTAGATTATATTTAAGATACACCGCCTTGTTATTACAGTGAAACTCTTGGTTACAAATTCCTTCCCTAACATTGATATCTTTTATAGTAGAAATGAAAAAATAAGACTAATAATAATAATAATACAGAAATTGGGCAATATACATGAAAAACATTGTTAAGGACAAGATTAGCAGCACTTCTACTTTTAGCATCTCCAATCTAAAAGTAGAATCACTATCATGCATCAGAAAGACAAATTCCAAATTTGAAACACATACTGTATGCGCACAGGCATTACATAATACACTGTTTTCAGGTACCCATTTTGGTTCAACAGCATCACTTTTACAACCAGTGACCAAGATCCTTGATAACATGCGTTTTGTACTCCACTGGGAGGCCAGGTTACACACACACACACGCCTAATTCTTAGTCGTCTTGATCCTAGGTAAGAATGGTGACATTGACTATTGTGAGCTGAATGCAGTGATTGGCTATAAGAGCATCGTGGCCGACCCGGTAACGTTCAGGTCACGGTCGAGCTACGTGACCCTGCCAACGCTCCAGGCATACTACTCCATGCACCTGTTCCTGCAGTTCAAAACCACCTCACCTGACGGACTGATTCTCTACAACAGAGGAGATGGAAATGACTTCATTGTGGTGGAGCTGGTGAAAGGGTATATACCCAAAACACTGAAATAACTTTCCATTTAGTACCTATAGCTAGAAGGTGCTGTACAGATACATTACAGCAGAAGATAACTGCTTATAGCTACTATATACTATACTGATCTAGGACTACCTAAAGCTATGTACCGATAGCTACTAGTTATAATACTAAAATAGTATAGCACAGAAAATGAAATAATCTGAAATCAAGTCAACGTTATGACATTCATATTATAATCCAGTATCATAATCCTAGTTTTACTCCTTCAGCTATCTTCATTATGTCTCTGACCTGGGGAACGGGGCACACCTGATCAAAGGGAACTCCAACTCCCCACTGAATGACAACCACTGGCATAACGTCCTGATATCCAGAGACACCAACAACCTGCACACTGTGAAGATCGACACCAAAGTCACCACACAGACCACCATGGGAGCCAAGAACCTGGACCTCAAAGGTGACAGCACATGGCAGAAACAACACACAGCAACTGCACAACATTGGCGCGTGGAACTGTCAATTCAATCGCGCTATGTTCCTATAGGTGACCTGTATGTAGGGGGCGTGGCTAAAGAGATGTATCGGGACCTTCCCAAGCTTGTTCACTCCCGCGAAGGCTTCCAGGGTTGCCTAGCTACCGTTGACCTCAACGGACGACTGCCCGATCTACTGGCCGATGCTCTGGCTACTACCGGACAGGTGGAGAGGGGCTGTGAAGGTACACACACACACAGAGGTACACACACACTAACACTCACCATGACTAGAAAGGCACACTTACAAAGACTCCACCCCATACCATTGTCTATCATAGATTATTTGTCACGAATTTCTTCACTTCAGCTAACAGCCGTATTTTTATTGTGTTGCAGATTTTATTATGTTGTAGATTTAGTTATGTTGCAGATTTTCCCCTTTGCTTCCGCATATGGCTTTCTCTTTTCTCCCTCTCTCTCTCTCTCTCCCTCCCTCTCTCTTTTTCTCTCTGTGTCTATCTTCCTCTATGTTTAACTCTCTGTGTAAGTCATTTTTAACACAGGCATCTCTGTGCTTTGTTTTTACTAACCATCTAACATACTTTGCTTGTCATTGTTTTTTTTGTTGTTGTTTTGGCTGACAAAAGTTGCATTGATGAAAGCTGACTTGAAAGGTAGATGGCTTTGTGTGCGCCTGTCTGTGTTTGTGTGCGCCTGTGATCAACTGGGCTCACTGTCTGTGTTTGTGTGCGCCTGTGATCAACTGGGCTCAAACCTGAGTCTCCAGCATACCACAAGACTGTGTCAGCTCACTGTGCTAAAGTTGAACCTTTAGCTCAAGAAGCTAACATTCGTTCAGGTCTCGGGCTAGGTTACTCACCACGCGAGCCGTTCAGTTACAGTTGCAGGTGCATGTGTGTTTGGGTGTGTTAGTGTGAATATATGTAGTGACATCCCCTTAGTGACACCATTTTGGTTTTAGACCACACCCCCCTTCACATTCCTCACGTGGAAGCATGATTCTAACCCCACCCAGAGTCTTCTGTTTAACCCCTACCTCTCTGGATCCAAGACAAGGCTGGACAAAGCTAACGGATAGCTACTTGATGAACAATGAATTGGGATACCAATTCAAACATCTAAAAGTGTTTTTCATTCTGAATGAGGATCCACTCAGGAGTAATTCACTAAAATGTGAATTAATGTTTATTTTTTCCTAAAATGCTGTCCGTCTAAACAGAGATTTTTAAAGGCTTTTCTTTTTCTATTTTGTGATTTTCAGCAGTCTCTGCTTGACATTAGCCTTCCTTGTTTAGGAGCTAAAGGATTTCTCTCTCCAGGTCCCAGCACCACCTGTCAGGAAGACTCATGCTCCAATCAGGGTGTTTGTTTACAACAGTGGGAGGGATTTAGCTGTGATTGCAGTATGACATCATTCGGTGGTCCACTTTGTAATGACGGTGAGAATCTTTTTATAATATATCTTATCCCTTTCCAGTATTCCTACACACTACAGTCTACTTCGTGTTTAGTACATTCAGTTTGGGCTCATTTTATAATAAGTCATTGAAATCGGTTGTCTACAGCGGGGACCACTTATATATTCGGTCGAGACGGGGGTGCCATCGTGTACACCTGGCCTCCTAACGAGCGACCCAGTACACGGGCTGACCGGCTGGCATTGGGCTTCAGCACACAGCAGAAACATGCTACACTACTACGGGTGGACAGCGCCTCAGGACTGGGGGACTACCTACAGTTACAGATAGTAAGAATTCAACTGTTTAACTTTGGCCTCAAAATCAGTTGGGAACCACACTATGATACACTACACACTAAAACCCTAAATCGATTTGCTAGTTCTCTCTCTCCCTCTCTCATATGGTATACACACTACCGGGCAAAAGTTATAGAACACAAAGGCATTTACACGTTTGTTGATAGAAATTGATATTGTCATTCAACAAGGTGGCATTAAATTGATAAAGAATTTGTGTCAAAACACGATTAATTATGGATTAGCTAAAGCTTTCAACATTAGGACACTGAATTAATGGCTGCTGAAAATATAATTGTAAATCAGCAATTTTCAACAGTGATAGACATTTGCAACATTGGTAACGTCTTGGATATATTTACGGTAACCAATTTAATGACACATTTGTGAATATTGATTAAAAAAATGTCAATGTTTGTGTGTGTATATATACACAGTAAATCTCCCTCTGTCTGTCTCTCTGTCTTCAGGATAAAGGGAATATTAGGGTAGTATTTAACGTGGGAACAGATGACATCAACATAGAAGAGACTGTTAAATTCGTTAATGATGGGAAGTACCACATAGTTCGGTTTACCCGGAGCGGAGGGAACGCCACCCTGCAGCTAGATGACCTGCCAGTCATAGAGCGCTACCCCTCAGGTAGGGACAGCCTACAACCTACACCAGCCTGTCACACCCAATCACACTACAGGATTTCCTGAATAAAATAAAGTTACTTATATACCGTGATTTTCTTTCCCTTCGTTTTAATA
Source organism: Umbra pygmaea (assembly GCA_016801145.1). Taxonomy (NCBI): domain Eukaryota; kingdom Metazoa; phylum Chordata; class Actinopteri; order Esociformes; family Umbridae; genus Umbra; species Umbra pygmaea. Next base: position 9,907 of record JACXGM010023893.1, read on the forward strand.
AAAGATTGTTCCAATGTTGCTGTTCTAATGTTATTAAAACATCATACTGCGTTACTCTTACAACTTGTGTTATGACTGAAGATAAAATGTGTATGTTATGATGTAATGTCGCATTTAAACATAAAAAAAACATATTAACACTTGCCCTGTTGACTCTAGGGATTCTGTACTGATATGACTGGTCATTTATGTTGCTATGTTTAAATAGTGTATCACATAAATTAACAATGTTAGCATTTAATACAAGTAGCAATTGTGTTTTATCTTTTAAAAATAATAAAAAATGAAAATAATAGTCATTTGGGCATTTGGCCCATGAGCAACACATTAAAATGTTCATTTTCTGAGTAAATGTATTTCTAAACTGGGGGGAAAACAAAGAGGAAAAACTGATTGTATTTTGTTAATCTTGGGTTTTTAAACATTTCATATATATTGTTGTTTTTATATTAAAGTACTATCATATTCCAGGAGTTAGTTAGCTGTTAGCTAAAAGGCTAAACACTTATGGTTGATCTTTTATCTTTAACACTCATTCATTATCTTTATTATTCTGTTGTTTTATCAAACTCTCTAAACCCAGTCAGATGAGATGTCTCCTGTCTGTCAGATGTTAATTAACTGTTTAAATGTCTCTTTAAATCAAAAGCACATCAACAGAAAGTCACTGTCTGCTCGCTGGTTGTTGCTCCTTAGCATATTTACTAATGAAGTTAATGACAAAGCCCAGACTGGCTAACAGAACCTTTGTCACGACTTTGACTTTCTCTTCATGGCTGTTTATTTTCTTGTCCAACTCCTGTGCCAGGTTTTGATGTGCGTAATTACTGTGTTTTCATCTTTAAATTAAAGGCAACATTGATAACGAGCGCCTGGCCATCGCTAGACAGAGAATCCCCTATCGGCTCGGTCGAGTAGTTGACGATTGGCTAGTCGACAAAGGTAAAAACATCATTAAAATTACTTAAAAGTTTCAGCTTAAAAGTCAACCTGAAGCAAGTTGAAACTGTGACCATCAACTAACATCTAAAATTATAAATTCATAACTAAGTTTAAACATTATATTAGAAGTTAGTGTGCAAGACTGTGTAAACTATAGTGTAACTGTTATTTTCTGTAATACAGTAATTTACTGTAAACTGTAGCTAGAGATTGATAATACCAGGTTAAAGGGACAATGGGAAGATTAATCAGAATAAATGTGAAACTATTAAAGATAAACTGTGCTCTATTAAGATTCTGTCATAATGTTGTTTCTCCAATTGTAAACATTTAAAGGGTTCACTAAAGCATATATCAATGTTGAAACATAATCTGTATAGTCAAAGTAAAATTCCTAATCAGATATTACATGGAGGACCTGAGAGATGTTAAACTGTTTGGTTTAAAATTGACGTCTTAAACTTCATTAGAGCTCCTTTAAATGCCTGAAGTCCCTTTAACAGTGACCAGAGACAGAGCTGTGGTCTGTGCATGTTTCACAGAGCTTTCTAGAGCTTCATAATGCTTCATTAGGTTTCTTAGGGCTTAATGCTGTAATAACAATATTTGAGGGAAGAAATGAATTTGTCTGATCGAAATGGTGACTCACTCCTGATGTTTCAACACAGCAACCATCTCTCCAAAATATCTGATCTCTCTTTCTCTTCACCCTGATCATCCTCTCATACTTCCCTTCTCCTCTTGTCTTTCCATTCCACAGCACAGCTCAGCCTTTCCCCACGTCTAGGGACTTGTGTTATGGTTAAATATTCATGTCACGTAACCTAGATTTAAACCTTTATTTTAAGCCTTTTCCATTAATCAAAATAAGACCAGAAATGAAAGCAGTTGTCTAGATGGTGCTGGACCATTTGACATAAAAAAGGACAATTTGGGCCTGCGTCACGGTGGCCAGGGTTTGAATTCTGGTCGCGGCATTTTGCTATGGTCGGCGAAAATTGGTACACCGCTGCCCGAGGTAGACGGGTAAGTAGCCAGATACAAGCCTAGAGACAAGTACCTTGTCACATCAATTTCGTGCAACTCCTTCTGTGCAGGTCAGGCTTGTGAATTCAATCATGGTTGCATAGTTGGTGTTTGTGTAAACCTCCCACAAATGTACCAACTTAAGGCTTTTGTGTTGAATGAGCAGTGTCATGAATATCTGACGGCTTGGTGACACATGCTTGGAGTAAGCATTAGTTGCTCTTCCACCATCCCGCACCCAAGAGGAGTTTCCAATGAGACAAGGCTGAGGAATTGGACGTGAAAAACTGAGTCGGGATAATAATAAAAAAGGAAGCTTAAAATAAAGGGTTACATCCAGGAAATCAGACCTAATTAACCAGAACACAGTGCCAAATGTGCCATGTCACGCTTACGACATGCTAACAGCATGCTAACATCTCGCTTTATGTGTGTATTATCCTCACAACGACAACTGCTATGTACGCGTGTGTTTTTGTGTTTGTCTGCGTGTGTTGATGCGTGTGTATAGGCCGCCAGCTGACCATCTTCAACAGCCAGACAACAGTGACCGTGGGAGGTGGCCAAGGAGCCAGCCAGTTTCAGGGTCAGATGGCCGGCCTCTACTATAACGGACTGAAGATACTCAACATGGCCGCCGAGGGACACGCCCACATCCGCCTGGAGGGCAGTACAAGATTGGTTGGAGACATGCCCTCCTCCTCCATTACACCTCAATCCAGTGCAGCTGCCGGGGGCAACCGATCAGATCCTGCCGCCAATGCCGGTGACATCACCACGACAACTGCCACTAACAGAAAGCAAGGAGGGGGAACAACACAGCCGGTAGAAACCTTTAAGCGCTATATAGACATAAACAGGTAGTATATAAGCATACATTGAAACTATTTATAAATTAACAGGTTTACCTACACACTTTATAATATATTTAAACTATAAATATAAAACAGGCTATCCATTAACAACCTCTCAGATTCTATATACTAAAACTACACTTCTTTAGGTACACCTTGCTATTACCGGGTTGGACCCCCTTCTGCCTTTAGAATGACCTTCATTCTTTGTGGCAACAAGATGCTGAAAACATTCCTCTGAGATTTTGGTCCATATTGCATCACGTAGTTGCTGCAGATATGTTGGCTGCACATCTTCCGTTCCACCACATCCCAAAGGTGCTCGATTGGATTGAGATCTAGTGACTGCGGAGGCCATTTGAGTACAGTTAGTGAACTCACTGTCATGTTCAAGAAACCAGTTTTAGATTTTGAGCTTTCTGACATGCCGTGTTATCCTGCTGGAAGTAGCCATTAGAAGATGGGTACATTGTGGTCACAAAGGGATTGTCTGCAACAATACTCCGGTAGGCTGAAGCATTCAAACAATGCTTAATTGGTACTAAGGGCACAAAGTGTGCCAAGGAAATTTCCCCCACAACATTACACCACCACCACCAGCTTGAAATGTTGATACAAGGCAGGATGGGTGCTTTTGTGTTGTTTATGCCAAATTATGACCACAGTGTACCGATTTTCTAATGGCTACTTTTAAGCAGGAAAACCCGCCATGACACAAAGCTCACATCATCTCCAACTGGTTTCTTGAACATGACAATGAGTTCACTGTACACTGCACTGTCAAAAGGCCTCCGGTCACCAGATCTCAATCCAATCGAGCCCCTTCGAGATGTGGTGGAACGGGAGTATCGCATCATGGATGTGCAGCTGACATATTAACAGCAAATCAACAACAACTGCGTCCACACTCTCTGAGGAATATGTCCAGCACCTTGATGAGGGCAAAAGGGGGTCCGACCCAGTACTAAGGTGTACCAAATGAAGTGGCCGGTGAGTGTATGTATGGAATAAGTACAGCATGTATTTTTGTTAAATGTATACACAAACACAGTTATAATAGTGTGTCTATCCCTACAGCATAACCACACCCATCCACCCATTCATCCACCATCATTCATACATCGACCCATCAACAATCAATTCATCCATCTTCCATCCTCCCACCAACGTTCATCCATCAATCCATCAATATATATCATCCATTCATCCATCATCAATTCATCCATCAACCATCATTCATCCATCAATCCACTATTCATCCACTCATTCACCATCCATCCATCCACAGGCAGAATATAGCCTAACGATTTAAGCATTTGACCAGCAACTGAAAGGTTACTTAATTGAACCGCTGAACAATTTTTTCCTTGAGCAAGTTAGTTAACCCCAATTGCTCCCTGGGCACCCAATGTTTAAATAATAATGTTAGGCTTTAATTTAATCCACCCATCTATCTATCCAGCCAGCCAGTTCTTCCATCTAGATATACAGCCCTTCCATCTATATCTAATATTGATGCTGGAGGCACTGCTCACAGCTCTGCGCTCCATTATTTATGCCTGAGACAGCTGGCAGCCTAAACACAGGGGAGCTGTACGCTATGGAGAGAGAAAGAAGACAGGGTTCGCTGTCACCATGGCAACTCACCCATCGAAGACTTATTTTTCACAATGTAGCAGATTAATTCATTGCCCGAAATACATTCACTCACACGAATACACTGTGTTTTCATCATAAACTCCTGACTGGTCATAGCAGATATGCAATTCAAAAAGTCAATGTATTTAGGAATTTAGACGATCTGCTGAAGTTCAAACAAAGCATCAGAATGAGGAAGAAAGGTAATTTAAGTGACTTTGAATGTGGCATGTTTGTTGGTGCCAGACTGGCTGGTTTGAGTATTTCAGAGAGTGCTATTCTACTTGGATTTTCCTGCCCCAACATATCTATGGTTTACAGAGAATGAGCTGAAAAAGAGGAAAAATCCAGGGAGCGGCAGTTCTTGAAATGGCAGAGGTCTGAGGAGAATGGCCATACTAGTTTGAGTTGATAGAAAAGCAACAGTAACTCAAATAACCACTCGTTACAAACAGGGTCTGCAAAAGAGCATCTCTGAACTCACAACACGTCAAACCTTGAAGCAGATGGGCTACAGCAACAGAAGACCACACAGAGTGCCACTCCTGTCAGCTAAGAACAGGAAACATTTTGCACAGACCCACCGCAATTCGACCATAGAAAATTTGAAAAACGTTACCAAGTCTGATGACTCTCAATTTCTGATCAATTTCTGACGAATTAACCTCAGTTTCCTGTTCTTAGCTGACAGTGGCACTCGGTGTGGTCTTCTGCTGCTGTAGCCCATCTGTTTCAAGTGTAGACGTACCCACACGGAAGTATTATATTTTGACATATATTGCGAAAACATATATTTTTTATATGTACCTATTTTCTTTAAACATATACAAATATATATAACATATATTTCCATTTTCAAATATGTATTAATATGTCTAAAATACATGGACATATGACAAAATTATAGGTGGTAATATGCATTAAAAATATACAGTGCCTTGCGAAAGTATTCGGCCCCCTTGAACATTTCGACCTTTTACCACATTTCAGGCCTCAAACATAAAGATAGAAAACTGTAGTTTTTTGTGAAGAATCAACAAATTGGGCGAGCAAAATTATTCAGCCCCTTTACTTTGAGTGCAGCAAACTCTCTCTAGAAGTTCAGTGAGGATCTCTGAATGATCCAATGTTGACCTAAATGACTAATGATGATAAATAGAATCCACCTGTGTGTAATAAAGTCTCCGTATAAATGCACCTGCTCTGTGATAGTCTCAGAGGTCCCAAGCTTTAAACACCCCAAGGAGCACTGTGCAAGCGATAATATTGTAAAGGAAGGAGTATCAGAATACTGCAAATCTACCAAGACCCGGTCGTCCCTCTAAACTTTCAGCTCGTACAAGGAGAAGACTGATCAGAGATGCACCCAAGAGGCCCATGATCACTCTGGATGAACTTCAGAGATCTACAGCTGAGGTGGGCGAGTCTGTCCATAGGACAACAATCAGTCGTATACTGCACAAATCTGGCCTTTATGGAAGAGTGGCAAGAAGAAAGCCATTTCTGAAAGATATCCATAAAAAGTGTTGTTTAAAGTTTGCCACAAGCCACCTGGGAGACACACCAAACAAGTGGAAGAAGGTGCTCTGGTCAGATGAAACCAAAATCGAAC
>JACXGM010023894.1:5229-16066 GCA_016801145.1 Umbra pygmaea
AGCACCGCAATAGGCTTTTATAGCGTTGTCACTAGACTCTAGTGTAGCGCCACATACAAACATTAAACTGTGAAATGTTGTAACACTGGGTGTATGATTGGAGATAAGTGTGTAAATCATCTAATGCGGATGATCTGGTTGTTTTCAGCCCAAGTAGTGCTGGGTTCCTTCCGCGGCTTGCTGTTTGTTTGTTAAGATTACGATGCTGAAAACGAAATCCAATACGATTTTATAAAAATAATGTTGTGTTGATAATGTCCTAATAACGGAGTTCGAACCGCGGCATTTAAAAACTAGGCTGGAGACGAAGGCTCCAGCATAATATGTAGTATTATACGCAACAGACAAAGAAGCGACCGGCGTAATTAATAAGTTGGACCAATCAACGTGGACCTGGGAAAACGGAAAATGGAAAGACCCTGCTCTGGATTAGGAGCTAAAAAGGTTATAGGAACGGCAGTGCGAGGAACTAAATAATCCCGCAATTTCTTCTATCGGAACACGAGAAAAAAATGGTTATAGGAACGTTATGTTCTAGGAACTGCAAAAATCCCTGCGGTCGGAAAGCGGCTATAGACTCTCTTTTGTTTCTCCATATATTTTACTTCTCAGTTTCATTACTTATCAACGAACCGTTAATTCATCTATGTATACTTATTTGTCCATCTCTGTAATGCGCCGTCCATTAATAAATCCATATGGACCTCTCTAAAACGCCTTCTCACCTTGTTTTATTGCTTTCTCGATAATGGGACACAAAGCAGCGCACATTTCACGGTCCTCTTTTGTAAAGTCCTCTGCAAACCGAATGCTGTGTTCCTTGCAAATGGGAGATGTCTTAGTGATTTTCCAAAACTCATCTCGGTACCGGCGCATGCTGAATTGTATGATCATCTGTCTGTGATTCTTTTCTTCCTTCCGACCGAACTTCGGTAAAGTTGGACAGAGATTGGCAGATTGGCATATTCGCGGTTTGAGGTTCAATAGATCATACGCAAAACATTTTCATTACACAATTGGCAGCTCTGTTTAACCGTAGTAAGGTAGACAACAAGCTACAACACGGTTTTCATCCAAAAAAACGTCCAAATATGTGGATAAATGAAATGTAGCAATGTGAGCGTTCTGCCTTAAGCCGAACGTATAGGCACCGTCTACAAAGTGCAAAACCAAAAGTCGATACAGACATACATTTCAATAGCTTCAATGTTGTTCAGCGTATTGCTTCCAAAATCACTACACACATCTAGGGCCTCCGTATGAACTTACTACAACTGCTATTTTTTGAAAATATTGCTCTGGCTATTTATTATATATTTTTATTGGAAAGAATTCAATAGCTTCACTGTTGTTGAGTCTATTGCTTCCAAAATCACTACACACATCTAGGGCCTCGCTATGAACTTACTACAACTGCAATTTTTAGAAAATTTTGCTCTGCCTATTTATTATATATTTTTATTGGAAAAAATTCAATAGCTTCACTGTTGTTGAGTGTATTGCTTCCAAAATCACTACACACATCTAGGGCCTCCCTATGAACTTAGTACAACTGCTATTTTTTGAAAATATTGCTCTGCCTATTTATTAGGGATGTCACGAGAACCTATACTACTGAAATCTTCCAGTTCTAAAATGACAAAATCCAGACGATGCCCATTTTTTGAAGTACCGTAGGCACCGTTAGCAAAGTTGCCAGTGTTGGCAATACTCTAGCTAGCTAGCTTAGTCAGGGGAGGATAACTGAAAATAGCAGGAAAAATCAAAGCAAATGAAAAGGGCTTCGCCTCCAGTTGCTAGCTAGGTAGTCTTCGTTCGGCGGAGGATAATATACTTTTCTCATTTTTACACTTGTGTGTGCACCTTTCTTGGAGGTACTGCAATAACGAGTTGATGCGTGAAGCAGACGGAGCAAGACCCGTTTCCAAATCCCTCTTTGAAAAATCTAATATATATATATAGTTCCCCGGTGGGGAACGTATTAGATAGTAAGCTGATTAGAACATGATTCAAAGGTTTCATTATCCAATACAATACAGCCGTATGGGACCAATGCCCAATACATTACACACAATAATTCGCTCCAGTGTGAAGCTAGCTTCTTTAGGGAGCCAGCTTCTTTAGTGGATTCCTAGCCTTTCATAGTTTCGCCTTCAAAGTAATAGTGCTTGATTCAACGCGATAAACATCGCTTAACAAATATGGAAACATTTCACATTTCGAAAATATGCCACTAAACTATATTAGAATAGTGTGACATATTTACTAACTTATAATATTTTAATAAGAACATTTAAATTTGCAATCTGTATTGCTTAAATATATAATAAATGCACAGAATCCTGTGTAACGCTAGCTACATTAAGGATGCTGGTGGTAAATGTGGATATCGCACACCCTGGAAATCCAGAGTTCTCGCGAGAGCACAATTTGAATTTGCTCAGCAAGTTACTCTGGCACCGAGTAATTCTGCTCATTAACTATGCCCTTGTATCCGAGCTGCACCAATCACATCGGTGTATCTGATATAGGCGTGCCAGAAGCGTGTTAAACAGATGACGACAGCGCTGCGACCTCGAAGTTATTAGTAAACATTGTAAGGCTTTGGCCACTACAATGAACGAGTTAGACTTGGCTTTTTGTCTAAAAGAGGGACAGAAGATGGTGCTCGAATTGTTCCTTTTAGGAAGGACGTTTTTGCTGTTTTTGCAAGAGTTTAATCTACCAGTTAGCTCCGCCATAGGTGCTTAGCGAAAAACCATTGGTGATAGGTCGTAGTTATATCCAATTGCGTACAGTGAGATTTTCAAATGCATACTTGGTGCCGCCCCTCGAGCTGGGTCATTTTCATTACTAGATCCCAGACCCTTATATCCTCCGGATTTAGGTCTGGATTTTTCAAGGCTAGATATCGCATAGATCACAAGTCATTCGCGACTTACCCAAGAACATGTTGACATGCTACTTTTGCTCTCCAAAAAACCTTGAACTAGCCAAGAAATGGTGCGAAATGTTGTGAAGAAAAACATGTTTAACCTTTTAGCTAAATGGCTGCACAGCTATATCCACCGTTTTGTTTTGCACTGTTGTTTTTGCGCAGTACCTTTTGAAAAGCTGTCTGGAATGTGTCTGGGTAGTAGTTGTTGCACTATGAGCATTAATTGGACTTTATTATGTTGTCCTATGCTATATTCAACATGTTTTTTATAGCTTGTTATGATATTTTTCAAGTGTTTTAATAAATGTTTCAAGTTCAAGTAGTAGTTTTTTCACCATGGTATCGAAATCGGCATCGAGAATCATGTAATATTACTGATTGCTAATGTGTCCTCATCATGACATATTCCCGAGAGAGAGAAGGTATTACCCTACATTTATCAGCCAAAACATTATGACCACCTAATTTGACAGGTGGATCTAAGCGTTCTGATTGGCTGAGCCATTTAAGACCCGCCCCCTTTTTCCCGCCCATGTTCCTGCCCCTTGGTGTCAAAACCTTGGGAATGATGTTTTCCAACCCTTATATGTGTTCCTATGGTAGATGCCGTCCCCTAAACTGAGCTGTCAAAACTTTGACGAGTGGGTTTCAGCAATGTGATTGGTCAGGGCCAAGCCAGGGCCCCAAGGCCGTCCTAGGGGGTTTTACCCCCACCCCTCATTCTACAGTTTCCAAATAGTTCCAGAGTCAGCAAAGACATGATGGTTCCTATATGTGTATTTAATCATGATATGTTTTCAAAGATAAGCTTATCAAAGCTGGTAAACTTCTACATAAGGCCAAATTCATTAAATATGTTGTTTTAACAGTTCTCAGAATATTAGACTTCTAAAAATGTCCAAAGTGCCTTAGGTTTTTAATTCTAGAGTAGCCTCTTACCATAAGGTTTGGTAGATAACTCTCTAGGTTTATAAAAGTGATTTCATTAGGTTTATCAGACCTTCTAACTCAGAGTGTCTGTGTGTGTGTCTCTCTATTATAGAACATTTAGCTGTGTGACAGACTTTTTCACTAAACAGTGTTGTTGGCTGCCATTTTTCCTGCAAACTAAGCTGTTCCTATGTGTTTATCTGTACATCATGTTTAATGTTTCAGCAAGCAGGTGTCTAGAATATTGTAAAAGCGTCTGTGAGAATGGTATTAATCTGGTTATTAATTTGCTGTTCAATTTGTATCAATATGTGATTATTGCAACATCATCAAGTGTATCTGTGTGTCTCTATGACACAAGAAAATGGACTTGTAAATGTAGTTCTGGTAGAAATTGTGAAATCAGTGTTTATCGTGGTTAACCAGTCCTTTGAAAGTCACTAGATAATATTTATCTATTAACATATAATAGATAAATTAACTTTTAAACTACACAGGCTATGTTTTACAATTACAGTAATAGTTTCATAATCCCAAAAATAACAGTTAATGATAATATATGTTCGTTTGGGATACAAAAACCTGTTCTACAGAGGAGTTAAGTATAGAACGGTTATAGAAATTAATAGCTTTCTTAACCCAGTTTATCGTGTTTAGGTCATTTCACAATATAAAATGTTGAATATAACCTTTAAAAAAGTGTGTGTTTCATTTCCCAAGACATCTAAACGTGGTGGATCAATGGGTAATGTAAGGGCAATGTCCCCCAAACCGGTTTTCATACATCCAACACGGTTTCCAAATACAATCTACCAAGATTGGAAACGTATAGCGTTCTGCTACTTTTGTCAAAGGTCATTTGTAATTTCAATGTTGCTTCTTTATCATGATTTTACATCAAATTAACAAATTGATGTTTTCAAACGATATTTTTGCAAGTATATTTATATGGGTTGTTTTTGTGAGCTGTCTATTGTATGCTACAAATGTAACGTTTTTAAATTGGATCGGCATCTACTCAAAACAAAGCAAACTTAAAAGTGTTAAATACTGTACGAATAGGATTCATAAAAAAACTAAAGCGAAACAAATATAAGAGCAACGAAGCGTAGGTTGATAGTCTACACCCGATTAGGGGTTGTAATACAAAATAATTGGATTCATGTGTTTAGCGCAGCAATAACGTTTATATGGGATTTTTTCTTAAGGTTTAAGAAAAGTTAGGTTTTTAGCGTCGTATGAGAAATGTTGTGTTAACGTGGTAATGTCAAGTTGCCTTATAGATAGTTCGCACCATAGGTTTTGAATTGGATTGACATAAGGCAAAATTATCTTAACACTGATAAATACGATATGGCTCGTAAATGGTTACATTTTAGGGAAATGGTTACGTAGAGCTGTGTTTGGTATAGTGTTCTAGAACACCAAGGGTTAGAGTGAAATAGAATTATATAAACTGTTATAGTCTAATTGATGAAACCATATAAATTTTCTGTAATATGAAAATGCTGTTTATTAGAAACAATTTGATTGAAACTAATAGGATATAGACAAACGATTTGACTCATCAACATTGTTTGTTTAACTCTAGATCTGTTTAGGTTTCGAAGTTAGTCAGTTTTGTTAAAGTTGCGACCTTTCGCAACACAATATATTTATAGGTTATATATAATACGATTAGAAATAGAGTGCATGGTTAAGATTCACAAAGTAACAATAGTTGTATTTTTTAGATTTCACATTAACAACAGACTTTAAGTGGAAAAGTAGAGTATTTTATTAATTTGTTGTTGAAACATGGGATACGACAGGAGGTTTTAAACTTATAAAAATGAATTGGGTTTGTATTCAACGTTTGTATTCTCCAGATCACTCAGAGTATTCACATGTTTGATACACACTTGTAGATTGGTGTGGGTGATACACACTTGTAGATGTAAGATGCTAAACATTTTTCCCATGAAAACAAAGAGTTTCTATGTTCAATTACACATAATATAATGGTTAAATATACTTTACAGCAAGGCATAAGTGTATATAGTTATACTACAATTACTACTTACAGTTTGGATGTCAGACAATCAATGTAAAACATAGTTCACTATGTAGTGTGAAAACAATAGTTTACACAAGGTTTTAAAGAAACTATCCAGCTGTTTTTTATAAAATGCTTCAGAAATTATGTTTTACTTACAGTGAAAGATAAACATGACATGTGCATAACATACTGAAATAATTTGTAAATAATTTATGTCTTTTTGAAGGGTCTAGAAGCCCATAATCTATACAAAAAAACATCGCCTTCTGACACCTTGTCCGTGGTTAGGGTATGGCGTCTCAGTTCTCAGTTAAGGCCATCATGGCTTTAGTGCAAGATAGACAGACATGTTTTTACAACATAAAATAAAGTTGGAAAATTTCAAGGAACAAAGCTGTTTACCATACAAAGTCTGTATAGGTTTCCAACAATGGATAGTGACATCAATGGATAAACTAAAGTTGCAGGGTTCTTGACCAACTAAAACACCTTCTGCTACCTTTGTCCCTGTTTAGGATGTAGTGTGACAAGTCTTACTACTTCATATCATGAATCAAACAGGTTTGAAAAACGAGTTACAGAATCCAAACTTGCAGTTTTTTATTAAAAAATAAATATTTAAAGTCTTGTGACCAACATGCTGTGTTTAAACTCAGACACCTAGGTCTGTTTTTGATATACTGTTGTTGAACTTTCTAATCCTAACCAACTCAAGAGTTCCTAACCATCAACACATCTAATGCTCTAAACAGTTGGGCAGTCAATCTGACTGGCAAATAGAATCAGTTAGTTAGATATTCAAGTTTTTACATTATAAAATAGTGAAATATTATTTAAGTTGGAAAAAGCCCATCTACTTACATTATGGAGACAAATGTCTATTTAAACTTTAGGATTTTCAGCCTAAGTATTTCTTAAGTTTCTTAAAGACCATTTTAAATTAGATCAATTAGAGATATTTATCAATTTCAGGTTGAAACAATGTATGTTTAAAAGATCAAATGATGAACCAAAGTGAAGCGGACATCGAATGGTGTTAGGTTGAAAAAACTGGCGTTTGTGGGTTGGACAACTAATACTGATTGGCTGTAAAGTAAAACAGGGCGGGCAGATCAGGAGTTAGGCGTTTGTGTTTACCAAAGATTTTTTAAACCAAGCGTTCTTTCAAAGACCTTCAAGTCTTTGATTCGACAGGGTTTGTTTAAGCAAAGATAATGGATATGAAGAGTAAAAAGGAATGGACCCAAATTCCTGGTTTTATGTCACAGGATGTGACATTTTTAATCATCAGAGCTCCTGGCTGTTTCAAAAACAGTATCAAAATAGGAGAAAATACTTTGTCATACATCTTCAACCCGCTGGATTCAACTGTGGAAGTTTTCACTGACGAGCAAAAAACGGTTGAAGAGGATATAAATAGGTGGAACATTTTTAGCCCAAACCTAGAAATACAAGAATGGATATATCTTTGCCAAGCTCTTTTCCACGTGAAAGGCAAAATATCGAAAGGTCGACCCGGTTTTGCGGTGGAGAAACAGGTTGATGGAGATATTCTAAAAGCCATACGTGTTGAAGCCGAAGAGTTTCACAGGGCTCACATTACACAATCTTAGGTTGTGTTGAATACAATCCTGAAAATGCTACAAAGACTCTAAATACCATGAGATATACTGATGCGGATAAGAAAGTCAATTATTTTATACCAATATTTTCCTTTCCAGTGTTTGAATGGTTTAATGTAGTTTGTTTTATATATGAAATCCACAATCTATTCAAACATCGTAAGCAGCTACGCAGATGGTATCTGTGAAATAAGAGAGTCATGGATGTTTGTCCAAAAAATAACTAGACTTTCCAATTGGAAAGGTCGTCTTAAAGTTGTTAACTACAACCAATGTTTAGTTGTTAACTACAATCAACAGAGCACTGTCAATGTTCATGAAATTGTTTCACATTTGTGCAATTGTTAAACAGATGTAAGCTCAAGACTTGTCTTTAGTATTGATACAATGTTTTTGTATTCATTATTGTAAACCTTTTACAACTTCTAATCCTAATGCTATTATGCCTCAGATGTGTTACCATAACAAACTTGGTTAATTTATATTTTGAGTTCTACAATTCTATTCTACTAATGTAGTTTGTCTATGTGATCAAAAAGACTTCACGAATCATTAATAGTTTGACTTTTTAATGTTTTCACTGAAGTGTATATTTACAGAAATTATACAATTGAATTACAATTTTTAAAAACATTTACAAATAATGCTCTTGGAACAGTCTGCACAAGGTAGATGGTGTTTGCATCATGTGAAGGGGGAGCTGTTCTCCAGTCCCATTGACCAGGCCTTGGACCACTGTGTCAGTGAGGATTGCCACATGGGGGCTGGAATTGTAGTAGAGTTCAATGGTTTAGATGCTAAACATCAAATTCCGCAGTCACATTCTATCATATTTTCTTTATTATCAGGGAATAGTTCCAACCTAACAGAGTCATACTGTTTCATGCCTTCCATCACTTTGAACATTGCATCTATTCTGCTTGTTATGTTTGGTGCCGGACCATAACAATACATATTACGAACCATAATCCACGTATTAGAGGTAAACTCCACATCTTCTGTTACACCTTGTACAAAGGATTCACCTGCTTCCAATGTATAACATAGTACAGATGGTTTTAAAGGGTTAAAAATGTATCCATTTGTACATCCATTGTCCAGCTTCCACTCGTGTGTCAACATGTCATCATGTAGTTGATGAATCTGTGCTAAGCTCTGCATTGATTTCTTCGGGAGTGACACAACTGACACGTTGTCCGAAAGACGTTTCCTGGCAGATTTCACCATTGTTTCTGTCACAAAGTTGTTTGTTGCAGGTAGACAAATTAAAACGTCTGAATGTTGGCTACATAGATCTGAGCTGTTTAAATACACTAAAGCCATTCGTTGTCCAACCCACAAACTTGAGAAACACTTAGGCTGAAAATCCAAAAGTTTAAATAGACATTTGTTTCCATAATGTAAGTAAATGGGCTTTTTCCAACTTGAAAATAATATTTCACTATTTTATAATGTAAAAACTTGAATATCTAACTAACTGATTCTATTAGCCAGTCAGATTGACTGCCCAACTGTTTAGAGTATTAGATGTGTTGATGGTTAGGAACTCTTGAGTTGGTTAGGATTAGAATGTTCAACAACAGTATATAAAAACAGACCTAGGTGTCTGAGGTTAAACACAACCTGTTGGTCACAAGACTTTAAATAATTACTTTTTAATAAAAAACTGTAAGTTTGGATTCTGTAACTCATTATTCAAACCTGTTTGATTCATGATATGAAGGAGATGACTGTGAAAGTCCAAGGAATAAGAATTGTCACACTAAACTTTAAACAGGGACAAAGCTACCAGAAGGTGTTTTAGTTGGTCAAGAACCCTGCAACTTTAGTTTATCAATTAGTGTCCCTATCTATTGTTGGAAACCTATACAGACTTTGTATGCTAAACAGCTTTGTTCCTTGAAATTTTTCAACGTTATTTTATGTTGTAAAAACATGGCTGTCTATCTTGCATTAAAACACTATCTTGCACTAAAGCCATGATGGCCTTAACTGAGAACTGAGACACCATAGCCTAACCACAGACAAAGTGTCAGAAGGAGATGTTTTTTTTAGAGTATGGGCTTCTAGACCCTTCAAAAAGACAAATTATTTACAAATTATTTCAGTATGTTATGCACATGTCATATTTATCTTTCACTGTAAGTAAAACATAATTTCTGAAGCATTTTATAAAAAACAGAGATGGATAGATTCTTTAAAACCTTTACACACTACATAGTGAACTATGCTTTACATTGATTGTCTGAAATCTAAACTGTAAGTAGTAATTGTAGTATAACTATATACACTTATGCCTTGCTGTAAAGTATATTTAACCATTATACTATGTCTAATAAAACTCTTTGTTTTCAGGGGAAAATGTTTAGCATCTTACGTCTAAAAGTGTGTATCACCCACACCAATCTACAAGTGTGTATCAAAAGTGAATACTCTGAGTGATCTGGAGCTTGACTGAATGAAAGGTGTCTAGAATACAAACGTTGAATACAAACCCAATTAATTTTTATAAGTTTAAAACTTCCTGTCGTATCCCATGTTTCAACAACAAATTAATAAAATACTCTACTTCTCCACTTAAAGTCTGTTGTTAATGTGAAATCGAAAAAATACAACTATTGTTACTTTGTGAATCTTAACCATGCACTCTATTTCAAATCATATTATATACAACCTATAAATATATTGTGTTGGTAAAAGGTCACAACTTTAACAAAACTGACTAACTTCGAAACCGAAACAGCACTACAGTTAAACATTGATGATGAGTCAAATCGTTTGTCTATATCCTATTAGTTTCAATCAAATTGTTTCTAATAAACAGCATTTTCATATATTACAGAAAATCTATATGGTTTTATCAATCAGACTATAAGAGTTTAGATAATTATATTTCAATCTAACCGTTGGTGTTCTGGAACACTATACCAAACACAGCTCTACTAACCATTTTCCTAAAATGTAACCATTTACAAGCCATATCGTATTTATCAGTGTTAAGGCGAGACACTACAGGTGAATAGGGTAAAATTTTTAAATAATAGATATCACCACGAAACTTCCTCAGTTGATTACTTACACAAGTATATAAAAAAAATGTATCACAAGTGTTTTAAATATGTATGTTAATTTATGCAAATTAGGCGCTCTCTCATTAAATATGCGCAATTTTGCCTATATTTCCGGTAGATAGATCTGAACGTATGATAAAGCCAGGTGCAAAATTATTTTTTTAATTTGTTTACACACAAGATGAAAAAAGAATTACAGAGGGATTTCAAGATATCTGCTTTCATTACCTAGAAAATC
>JACXGM010023895.1:0-15977 GCA_016801145.1 Umbra pygmaea
TGCTGCTTCCTGGTTATGCACATTTATAAATGGGGTGGTTTGAATGCTGCTTCCTGGTTATGCACATTTATAAATGGGGTGGTTTGAATGCTGCTTCCTGGTTATGCACATTTATAAATGGGGTGGTTTGAATGCTGCTTCCTGGTTATGCACATTTATAAATGGGGTGGTTTGAATGCTGCTGGTTGGCTGAATTCTGTGAATGAGATTGTATACCACAGGTATGAAATCCTATCACTTTTTACACTATAATTGCGATGATAATAACTCGTTTTGTAAAATAAATAAGGCAGCTCAGGTTTGTGAAATATTGCCAATGCACCCTGTCTCAGTATGTGTCCAGGTACTCCATGATGCGTCTTGCCTAAGAACAGCTCTTAGCCATGGTATATTGACCATATACCACACCCCCGTGTGCCTTATTGCTTACATAAACAACATATTACACATGCAACCCATAATTGGAGGTTTAAAAATATCTATAATATACTATATTTAGCCGGGTCCAAATAAAGCTTTCTTCAATACTGTACACCTTTCATGTTTTCAAATAATCTCTTCTCTTTTTTAGTGTTAAGAGAGCGCTCGGTTTGGATGGCATGGAAAAGGTGAGTTACTAAAAACCTCAGTAACTGAGTGAATTTGACCTGTTGTGTGAACAAGGTTCATCGCCTTTGGTCTTAGCCATATGTAATGCAATCTTTGTGAGTGTGACCACAAGTGGAAACTTAATTGAGAGGAACTGGCTTTCAGCAATGACTGGATGGAATAAGTGGAATATTGTTAATAACACCACATAACTGGTTTTCATGTGGTTCTATTTCCTCCATTCCAGAAATTATTATTATTATTAGATATCCTATTTGACCTATTTTTAGATTCATGTTGGACAGTCCTGCGGCTTAAGATTATAGCTGATAACATTACCAGAAAAAAGTTAACATTTTTATATGTGTGCACCGAACAGACACCAGTCAAGAAAACAGCCCAAGACAGAAACTACTCTCCTATTACTGGAACCTGCCAGCTAAGCTCCATCACATCTCCTCCAGCTGGTGCAGTACAGTTTCAGATGACAAACCTTACAGCTTGTTAACATCAATGCATATTAAAGGTCCTTTACTCTTTGTACTTCAGCAGGTAAAGCCAGAGCCAGCGGGATAAATGATAATTCGCAAAAACCACAGGGGCCCCAGACAGAAGTAGAAGAGTGAGTATCAAACCATTGTTCAATGTTGTGTAAACAACAGCATTACTGTAGAGTTAATCAGCGATAGAGCAATAGCCTATATGTTGAAGATTGTAGCTGAGTGTGTGAACGAAGAGGAGGTATTCCTTCACTATCAGTGGATGTTTCAAATGCCCCACTTGGCTGATGGTCATCATGACGAATCAGAATTTAATGACAGGAGACAGGCAGTGGAGTGGATTCATGATTGGTCGAATCATCAGTGATTTACATAGCAACTAAAAATAGTTGTGTAAGAGTAGTTTAAGACAAGGGCCATTTCCCTTCCCCAAAGCACACCCATTTTGATTCCGTTCCATCCGTCAAGGCAAGCATTAGTTTAGAATTTTATAGTGGAGTCATTTAAGAAGGATCTATTTAAATGTTACCCTTCAGACATGGTCATGCTGTATTTAGCAGAGAAGACATGCTCTCCTCATGAGACTCCATCCATTATGAGGATTATATCTTCATCAGTGTAGCACAATTCTCTGACCTGCATGCATGTATCACCATGTATTTGGTTCTCAATTAATTTGGACCAGACTACATGCCATCAGATCTAAACTGGAGGGTTCAGTGGGAGCATTTTTCAAGGCAAGACGAAAGCTGGAGGAAATAGTGGTAAGTGAACTTCCCCATTTAACCATGGAAAGGATTTGTGCCTCTGTAGCTGTGCTGAGGTGTTGTTCTTCCATCAGGCTGCAGAGAGCAGCAGTGAGCTGGAAACCTTCTTCAGGAGAGGCTCTGCCGAGCTGACAACTGAACTGAGGAGGCACCAGGAGCTCAGTAAGAGAGGCTTTAACCGCTTACTACATCCCAACAGATGGTTTGCTGACTGGGGTTGTTCACTAAGCTTTGATGCAACTAACGAATGTGTCGAAAAGAAGATTGTTCCAAACACAAGTTACAACACAAGTTAATGGCCAGGTGTTAGTTATTGTAAAAGGTTTCGTTTTCAAATCACTTTCTATTTGTTAGCATGTGTTGTACAAAGTTGTTCTGAAATGTGGACCCTGTATTTTCAGCATCCCAGGCTGAGTCCTGTCTTAGAGCGACCGGTGCCAGCCAGAGAGATAGGCAGGGTAAGTTATACTCCAATTACATAATGCACTTTTAAATAGTGTTCACAATAAACAAACCCTCATTGACGCACTCATATTATCTCTAAGTAATTTCTACCAACTGTGGTTGGGGGTGTTTATAAATTTAATGGACATTTTATGATCCGATAATATGCTTGGTGGAAGGTCAGTAGGGCTACAACATTAGCAGCATTTAAAATGGAAATGACCGTGTGTGGGCGCCTCTTCTTTCTACCAATCAGATAACAACACCCAGAAAACGAGTAGTTGTGTAGTCTCACAGTAAGGCCCTTGTCTTCATCCTTGACATTAAGATTAAAATGAGTTATGTCCTTTACTGAATTGGTTCAAATTAGATTGAGTGTAGAAATGAGTGTAGAGAACACTCTGTCCTGGGTTTATTCCAGGCCCATGAACAGGTTGAGGCAGGAAGAACTAGAACTCTGAAGAGGATCCTCCGACTGCTCTTATCCTGAAATATCTACCAGGCATTGATCTTTTCTACTTATATCTGCCTTAATCTTAGGCCCATTGTACACTCTTCCCTTACTATTCATTCAGTCTCGATGTGTTTCTTTTTCTGAAGAAAGAAAATAATCTTTGAAAAACAACATTTTGTTTTCCTAACACAAACAGTCATTTGCTCAGTCTCCCAGGCAGATAATTAATTTGATTATTTCAAGAACACATTCTGCCCGCAGCAAAGCTATACTTGTGATTCAATCACATAATGGAGATTTGTGAAAAATGAATAGAGGGATTGTCAGAGAAGTCAGGCTTGTTTTCCGATAAAGTCATTGTTTTAATTAGTTACAGTAAAGAAGTCTAACGTGTCGCCTTGTAGCACCACCCCCGAGGCATGTCACATTTTTATCATATGCGGGAGCATGAAACGTATTATTTGTGTGTAAACCCATGTACAACAACAAAGTTCATGAAGTTGATAGCTTGGGGAGAAGAATCACTCCTCTGTAGCCTTGACACATTTAAAGTAAACAAACTGTTATTCAAGAAGGGGAGGAAGAGTTAAGCCCCATACAGGGCTGTATCTATGCTTTTGAGTGAGTGTGAAATCCAGATAGATGATGGTGATCATGTCACGGCCTGACTGAGCTGAGCCATGGTTTGATGTCTGCTGGAAAATAGTATTTGAGTCGTCAGTTGTGCCATTCAGGCCAGAAGTTCACAAGTTGTGAGTTCACATTTACATTGTCTTGTGACAGATTTGATCTTACTGGTGACCATGATTGATATTTTCTTTACTCTTTCTATTTGTTTTATAGGTCAAGGTTAAAGGTGCTATATGTAATACATGTACTGTAACAAATCCAAAAATGACGCCAATGCCTCGTCAGATATTTAGGAAACATGTTAAGCTGAAATACAATATTTTCTGAAAACAATGCTAATGTCAGTATTTTTTCTTTTGGAAAAGTACGTTCCGTGACGGAATTTATGTTTATGTTTTGGCCTGTGTTTTGTTATCAACTGCCCATTTTGACAGCACGAACGGATTGCCAGGCATACCTGTAAAAACGCAAACCCAGCGCGCTACAGCCATGGAAGCAGCAAACGAACGAGATCATAGAGATTCTACACAACCTAAAAAAACTCTGAATGTTTCTAAACGGT
This sequence comes from Umbra pygmaea, assembly GCA_016801145.1. Lineage (NCBI taxonomy): Eukaryota > Metazoa > Chordata > Actinopteri > Esociformes > Umbridae > Umbra > Umbra pygmaea. Next base: position 3,946 of record JACXGM010023895.1, read on the forward strand.
TCCATGACCATAGATGTAGAAAAACATGGTTCGCTTGTCATGATTGCGCTGATCTTGTTCGTCACGTTAGTTTCGATTCTGGGGAGGAGCGGGCGGAGGGATACAACTCAGGTATTTTGAATTTGAACTGCAGTACCCATTTTTTAATGCTGGCTGTCCGTTTTACATATAGCACCTTTAATACATGAACACCATTTACCTGAACATATTGTCTTAATTAGGGACTCATTAAAACTTGTGAACTCAACAAGTAAACGAAAAGTAATCGTAAAAGTAACTGTTCCCAACACTGGAAATTAAGTAATTAAATTGGATTTTGACACAGAAGTCTAAGAAAAGTCTATTTTTTTATGACACAAAAGAGCTAATTCTTGTTGGATATATCCTTGGTAGCCATTACAGCTGAATGTTGTAGCCCAGTAAATCTATTTGGGAATGATGGGTGACAGCAATTTTCTAACCTCTCATTTTCTATAAAATCAGAGTTTAGCATTAAAAGCTGTGTAATTGTTCAATGTAAACATTTCCTAGGTAAAGTCAAAAGACAACACATTCTTAACATGATACAGGCTTTCTTTACATGTTTTACCTGTGTTTAGCAACTTTCTACCTATTTTATCCTAAAAACATCCCAGTTACTGCCAATGAAAAGCATAGTTTAGACCTACTGCTGTCACCATAATCTTTACAATATTAACCGTAGTAAAAATAATGGTAGCAGATGTGTATTCCACTTAATAGCAGTTTTCCAAAAACATCTCCATGCAATATCATACAAATCTGATTGGTGATTGAATTATTCCAGACTCTCTAGGAAAAGTTGATGGGCTTCCCTGAAGCAAATAACCGAACAGTCCAGGTGAAGAAGAAACAACCAAATTCGGGTCAAAACAATGCTTTTGAAATACACCCTTTTAACGCTGACAAAAATTAAGAAATGCCTAGTGCGGTCACTGCACTGTGTTCCCTGTCGCATGTATCAGTCTACAGCCATGGTCAAAAGTTTTGAGAATGAACCAGTATTGGTCTTCAAAGTTTCCTGCTTCAGTGTTTTTAGATGTTTTTGTCAGTAGTTAGTATGGTATACTGTAGTATAACTACAAGCATTCCATAAATGTCATAGGCCTTTATTGACATTTTCATTAAATTTATGCAAAGAGTCAATATATGCAGTGTTGACTTGACCCCTTCTCTTTCAAGACCCCTGCAATCTGCCCTGGCATGCTGTCAATTAACTTCTGGGCCACATCCTGACTGATGGCAGCCCATTCTTGCATAATCAATGCTTGGAGTTCCTCCGAATCTTACTAGCAGCAATATCCTTGCCTGTGAAGCCGTTTTTGGGCAAAGCAATGATGAAGGCACGTGTTTCCTTGCAAGTAACCATGGTTGACAGAGGAAGAACAATGATTTGAAGCACCACCCTCCTTTTAAAGCCTCCAGTCTGTTGTTCTAACTCAATCAGCATGACAGAGTGATCTCCAGCCTTGTCCTCAACAACACTCTCACCTGTGTTAACGAGACAATCACTGATATGATGACAGCTGGTCCTTTTGTGGCTGAAATGAAGTGGAAATGTTTTTTTGGGATTAAGTTCATCTTTATGGCAAAGAGGGAATCTGGAGTATATGCAAATTGCCATCATCAAAACTGAGGCAGCAGATATTTTTAGTATTTGTGACATTTTTAGTATTTCTCAACTTTTGACCAAGACTGTACAGTTTCAGAGATCCTGTCAGACAGAAGAGCCCAGCCTGTTGCTTTGTGAATAAAGCATGACTATCATGTGGCCGGACATGGAGAAATCACCTCAGTGTTACCTGAGCCGTGTGAAGATGACCCAGACTCTTAATGTAACTCCTGAGACTCTGGGGCCAAGCATTGCCTGAAGCCATTCAGCTCCAAGCCAGGGCAGGCCATACATACTGTTATAGCAGCTGAGTCAATCGACAAGGATATTTAAACTTTAACGGCCAAACTCTGAAACCACATCGGTTCCCAGACTCACTGTGAGCCCAGATCACACAGCTAAAGTCAGCAACAGTGTTGTCCTTCGCTTTGCAAAGTGCCTGCCAGTGATGTGGTGTTGAAGAGCTTACGGCCATTCTTTAAGATTAACAAAAGTTTCAGTAAGCATTCTGGAGAAATCACTTTTTGTGAGAAATCCAGTTTCAGGCAGACATAAATCCACAATGTTGTCCAGGCATTACAAATACCCCAGGAGGGAGGACGCCTGGCTGTATGTGCTGATGACTACAGAATTGAAAAGTGAAGGCCCCTCAGCAGAAGGTATTGATTATTTGTGTGTGGTGAGAGATTTGGAAAATTCAATTAAAGGAGTTGTGCAAAGGATTCATAAATTCTCCCCCTGCGGCCCGTACACAGACATTGTTATGTTCTAAATCAATGTTGCACTTCACAATATATTTTCTTAGGCGCATAAAAATAAATAACATTTAAACAGTTCTGCTTACTACGGAAACAAATTTTATTTTCTCAGAAGCATTTAGTCATGGGCAACCCACCTTCGTGCGCGCATCTTCTGGGCAGTAACAGATTTTTATTACCGTATTTCTATAAGAAAATCCTATACAATATGCATTTTCGGATGACAAAATGGAGAGTAAGGGGACGGCTCAGCAGTAAAACAATTGATCAGGCCATAGATGGTCCATGTTGGAAGATTTGTATGTCAGCAGTAATGGGCTGTATTAAAGACAGGATTCCTTAAATGCGATAAAAGCGATGAGATGGGGTGGTGTCCCGGTCCAGAGCAAAAGGCCCAGGCCTCACCACTACCTGCCACATCAATCCTCCCTTCTATTCCTCAGACACATGCCACCTGCTTGGCTGAAGTTTTTATGCTTTTTGATTAAACACACAATTGCAATGGAGGAGCAGAGCTGTATATCATATTAGAGTCAGTTTTTTGGGAAAATTGATGCAGTTTGAATGCCTTCCCAGGTTGCAGACTATGCGGTCTTATGATTTCTTACATCGACTGCTCTAGGATTTAGGCCTCTTGTGTTAAAAAATATTATGACACCGTTCCCTCTCTGGTAATACCTAAAATGTATTCAATTAGGGATTTAAAAATAGCAAGTCAATTATTTCAATGTAAACCCTTCATTTGTCCAGTTGGGATGTGAGTCACATTGTCATGCATTCCTCCCATTAATTTACTGCATTTATTTTAATAATAAATATAGATATTTGTTCCCTACAGGTATGGTCCAGACTGGCAGCTCCAATGAGTTCTTAAAATCCATTATGGGCTTATAACGGTACAACTTTTATAAAGCCTATATATTGAAATTAAGCAGTATTCAGTAGCCGTCTATTCCTATGGATTGCTGTTGTATATTACTAAAACCCAGCAGGGTTAGACTCATGTTGTCCTCTGATATCCACCTCTAGGTTTCAGCTTGGAGAGCAACTCAACGCTCAACAGTCTGCCGGCACCTGTAATAGCTGCTCGTCACCCGTCCACAGTGTTGTGTGCATGTTTCCTCTGAGATGGCCAGGTGATGGATATAGAATCCAAGCTGTCAGCTGTGAGGTGTCTCAGAAGCTGCCTGTCAGTCATTTGGGTAATGTGTCAGAAAGTGAAAGGCAGTTGCTGTATATACATCAAGACACATTTACATTGAGCCCCGTCTGCTGGAGAAAGCCTCGCCTTTACAGTTGACAAATGTTGATTCTACAATAACGCCGGCGATGCAGCGCTGTGAAAATAATGTGCTTTCAGTGAGCGAAGCCCTAGTCCCATTAGAGCGGGAGCTATTTGATATCCACCCCCAACATTGCATCTATCTGGAGTAGGAAAGGAGTCTAAGCCCAGGAGATGTACACGTACACCTCAGGTTGGGCTCTATTCGGCTGTGCTTGGGAAGACCAAGGCCTCTGGCAGTCTGAGCGACCTAAGCAACAGCTGGTCTGCACAGACACATTTCCTATTTCTGCCCAAGGTGGATCATATAACTCTCACTTTATCACGCTTGGAGGCCGCGTGAAGGACAAAGCTCGCACCCCCATAAACAAAACTAATGTTTTCCTACTGGGCCTCTGGAGGTGGCAGAACGGGCTCTTGTCATTCCTGCACCCTCGACCACCCACCACTGCCACCCTCTCCGACTCCGTCACTTTACACCTCCACCCTGCCAACCCTCCTGGTGGGTCCGTCTCCAAGGCGTCCCCCCTGGTATCCAGTACTACAATACCACCCGCTGAGGACGTAAGGGTGAAGCTTTACAATTTCACATTTGTTTCGAGTCAAATACATTTATGAAAAGGACAGTATTTTAACTCCAAAACATCAATTAACTATTGTGTATATTTATTCATGTTTTTAGACTCCATATAGTCGTTTTCTTCCTCTCAGATGTTTGACAGCAGTAATTGTGAAGCCACAGGCCTGTGTTTGTCCTCTTCCTTGGTGTTGGTGTCTTCAGGGCAGCCCCAGGATATACACAGAATTGCAGCAGGCCCTCAGTGACCCGATAACATTTATAGTTGTAATGGATTTTTTTTTAATGCCGGTCATTAACTCACAGGCCGAGGGTGGAAAAGATTGCTTGTACCGTTTTTTTCCCTGTGGTATTTCAAGCTTTATGACGTTTTGTTCAGATATGACAGGCCTTTGTTTTAGGGCCTGTCTAACCTGTCACTGCGTTTTGTGTTCAGCTACGTGGACTATGTGTAGCTGTTACAATAAATAATTTATGAGGCAAATTAAATGTTCGAAAGACACGTTTGGCTAATTGTCTGGCTGCGACACACTGCAACCCTATTACAGCTACACTTTCTATGAAACTACATCACATGAGTCCAATCTATTTTCTGGCAATATATCTGTGGAATCGATGTCTGTAGAAAATTAATACTGAGGTGGTATGATGTTTTTTTAGAAACAATAGAAAAATATTGAAAAGTTGAAAAAATATGTTTGTTATTGGTTTGATATACATAATAAAAAATGGACAAAACAGCAACAATTCATGTTGATTGATACTACTATTTGGCCCCAGAATGTTAGCATTTCTCTGTTGGATTAGGACTGAGCCACTGCTCATAGTTCTGTTAAGTCACTGCTCAGCTGGTTTCCGGCTGACAGCTACTGTGTTTTCTTGGGCTCCTTGGTCCCAGGTGCAGGTGTCTCTGTGATACGGACCATGTTGAAGTAGATGAGGAAGCCCAGGAACTGGAGGAAGGAGAACACAGAGACCAGCAGGGGAAACAAATCAGGCAGCCTGGCCGGAGGGGCCAACGCTACGCTCGTAAAGCTCAAACCAGCCATGGCAACAATGGAGAGGTAGAACTGCAGGGAAGATTGAGAGGAGAAAGAGATGGAGAGAGACATTTCAGTTGGTTTCTTTCAAAGGGAGGTTAACCATGTCAGGATATAAACCAAGATTACAGCATACAGCTGGGCTTATTTTAAATTTCAGTCAGGTAAAAAACTCAATGACATTTGATTCAAATGTGTAATATTTACATTGATTACTTGATGAATGAATGTTCTGGTCTTTCAGTTAAAACATTGTTCAAGAGACATCAGCTGACAGTCCCTCTTTACAGGACTATTATCACATGCTGACATTTATTTTCACCCTGGCCTATGCGTTCCCACCGGAAAGGCAAGCCGTGTTGGTAGCAGGGTGGACGTTAACATGTCTATTTAGGAGCAGTGGCGGGGCGGGGTGTAAGCGCCTCTGCATTAGACCAACCCCATGAAACCCTAGACATCACTGGGCCTCCTTATTTACGCCTCTTGTGTAAATAAATATATCTAGGCAAACCTGTGTTAATGACACGCACTATAAAAAGACCTCTCAGTTCTTGTGTCCTCCAATAGAACTACACTCTCTGCGTCCTCGTCCTGAGTGGCACCGATCATAAGAAGTCGCCCTTCTTGTCCCTATATAGTGGACACTTCCACCAGGCCCATTCCGCTCCCTATAACGCACACTACTTGTAAACAGGGCTTTACGGGGCCGGTCCAAAGACGTGCCCTATCCAGGGAACAGGCTCCTGTTCTGTTGCTAAGGGAGGTCAGTGGGAGGTCCAGGAATCTGCTTCAGACGCCTGGAACTTAAATAAGTGACAAATAATACTCACAGCCTAGCAGTGGCTTTCATTTCAGCCAGCTTCCACAGTTTACGGTACATCACACATTATATTTATTTATACATTTGGAGAGGTATTTATCTTCTCGCACTGATGCAAGTCAGGTTATTAAATTACTGTAACAACAACCTTCTGAAATGACTGTGACAACAACCTTGTGATCACCAGCTCATCTTTGGCTGTGGCGCTGAACAACAGTTGTGCTTATTTGAAGTAACTTGAGTAAGGAGATAAAGACTGGGCACCCTGCCTTACTACTTAAACATACAACCATGCTGCCTGGTAAAGTAACCTTTGTTTGCTTCCCAACCTGATCAATTATATTCATTCCTATTAATAAATACATTGTGTGACAGAGTTTGGTGTAGCTGTCTACGCTCCTGACGGCCCCTGCATTCTCCCTCTGCTTCCTACTGTCCTGTCAATAAAAATACCCTAAATTAGTATTTTGTTGTATATTACAGACAGGCGGGGGGCGGTGAAATGTTTACACACTAGGCCACTTACAGTCCCCCTGGCGACCCTGCCGAGGCCCATGTGGGGCGCACAGGTGAGGTGGTATCGGCCCTGACGCGGCTTCTCTGTGCTCTGCTCCAGGGCCGATAGCAGGTAGACACTGAAAAACAGAAAGGCTGAGGAGGTGACGACGTAGGGCAGCAACAGGCCGTCCTTCAGGAACAACGGCAGCATGCTGCAGAATGCAGAAAAAGAGAAGTCCAATAACATGCTCTGCTGAAAAAAACACACCTCCATTGAATAAATTATGGCTAGGCCTCACAAAGACATGTTTACAATTCAGAAATTCATAACAAGACCTACTTAAATCCAACAACAACCTCGATTCATTGGCAAAATAAATACCCTGAACATTTTAGAAATACACACATTTCCAAATCAACAATCCCTGGTCAGCCATTCAGACACTTACAACAACTGTGCTTAAGCTACCATTTCGCTAAATTATGCAATTATGTCTTCGATTCACTGAAACAAAAGAAGTATGTCTTCTGCATTGGCTGTGGTGGAGGTGCACAAATCAGGCCATGGCAGTAAGACTGTACAAAAGGAGACCTACAGAATGACCCACTGTCCCCACACAAAACCTGCTTAAGAGGAGAGCTATGCTAGCTATGCAGTTTAATCCATAGATATCCCAGTTCTAAACCACGCGCACAACAATTAGTACTGCCAGAAGAATTGGACGACAGCTGGAGTGAGATTCAGCAGTCGTCTTCACTTCTTCTCTGATCTCTGTTCTCACACTCCATTTTTAGCGATACTTGACTAAACATTCTATTCTGTAAGGATTTCTTAACAGGAACTTTTAAAAGTAATTGTGAAGGATTGCGCTTCCTGCTTTTCTTTCCGTTTCTCCTGCCAAGTTTAACCTCTACAGAGTTTTTCAAAAGAATCTTAAGGCTGCGTTCATGTAGTTTTAACAAATAACTATTCACATGCTTCTGGTTACCTGAACGTGGATGCGTGCAGAAACCATATTGCAGGCAGAGGGAGGTCATTCAGTAGCAGGCAGACTGGCCTAGAGGCAGACAAAGTTTAGAGTAAAGGTTGCATACACTTTTAAATGATGAATACTTATTACCAACAGAACAACATGAGCCAGGGTCTAGAAAAGGTACTGGTACTTTACAGGGATTACAGGGCTGTTTCGATGTAATACATCACTCACTCAATTTAGAATTACAATAGTGCTCTATGTCTCTCTAGTTACACCCAATCCTCTGTCCCCAATAATTGATCCACCTCAACACACGTCCTCCGCTGCTCCCCAGAATTTATCACTAAGCCATGGACAAGCATTACTCATTTAGAAACAGGTAGAAGACAACTCTGTCAGACCAATAGTCTGCCTAATCTAAATGAATAGACAAGCAAAATCTGTGTCCAAATCAAATGGTGCAGTAGCGCCGATTCATATACATAGTGATAGAGGTAAGTGATTAGGAACCACAGGCAGTCAGAGATGCACAGCTCTACTCTACTCACAAGGCAGGCAGGAGGATTGATTTTTCGTGAACTTGAAAGGAGAAGAGGAAGAACGCCAGGGAGGAGTTGACCTAAAAGGACCGTTTACACAGGTTAGAATGACATCACTGTTCTGCGTTCCACCATGACGAAAACAGACACCTGCTCCCTCACCAAGGCCAGTTTGAACCGCCACGTCGTCGGGTTCATCAACAGTTTTACAGACGAAGGCAGGACGGCGAGGAGGGTGGCGGCGAAACTGAAAAGAATAACAGTGGAATCTAGCGTCATTTATAGAAACAACAGTGTGATAAATCTGGTGGCAGGGTGAATGGCCTAACCCAGACACCCAACCCCCATGGTGAAACCCAACCATGCTGCTGGTTCCTGTTAAGCCCGGGGCAAATAAGACCCCAGCAATGTGGGAAATGTCGCAAATACTGGCCCAGCTTAAAGCAACCCAGCATTATTTTAACCCTTACATTTTGTCAATGGGGACAGAAACACTGGACAAAGGGGGGCTGAAGGGGTAGAAACCCACCCTAGCAAGAGGTGCGAGGGCAGCTGTGAGGGCCCCATTACTAACCAAAGCTCCCAGGGAAGAGGGGGCAGAAAGACCCCACACATGGGGGGCAAGATGAGTGATTAGGGGGTAATGGATGCCTAGGCTACATTATCACATTGAATTATGGTAAACGATAAAATAATGCTACGTAATAATAAAATTAGAGTACAGGTCTAACTGGTGATCCCTCCTTTTCTTTAGTTTTTTGATGTACAATATGTATTTATTGTTTAAATCCTTAGGGGTAGTTCTAGCAATAAGAAGAGCAATGGTACCTACTGTATGTCTATGGAACTAAAATTGTGTAATATTCACCCATAAACAAAAATGTTTGTTTGTTTGTTTGTTTTAATTCATAGAAGGAGCAGTTCCCTGGTCTAAACAGTCCGCCAGAAATGTGTCTATACACAGGACACTAAAATATAGCCCCACAGGTTAGTCACACAGCAGCACAAAATATAGCTCCAGAGTTTATTCACTCAGCAGCCCTAAATATTGAGATGGAGGGATGCAGAGATACGGGGCGGTTTTACCTGAGGTACAGCTGGGTATCACTGGACAGGATGGTTTTGATCTTTATCAGGACATTCAAGCTGCACCATGCGTTGGCCACTTTATCCTGTCAACACACAGCTTAGTTTTACTATCAAAGCGAGGACCAGATTAATATCCTAACCGTTAAAGCTTCTGGTCAGTGAGGAATATCCAAATGTCCTCAGGTCACATGAATTTCTTGTTTTACATCTTCTTGAGTAAAATAGTATAACAGGAATACAAACACACAATAGCTTCCCACAATAGATTCCTATAAAAATGATGAACTAATTGATTTATGATTTTATTACAGACTGTAAATGAAGTGTTGATTATTGATGTGAATCTATGATGAGTTGAAATAAAACTCATTACAAGGACATCACATTTATTCAATGCAAAGTAAAGAAATCATTACAAGGGTATCACATTTATAAAAATCAAACCAACAGTTTTACAGAATACTGCTTTTAGAAAACCTTGTTTTTAAAAAGAGAAAGCATATCAGCTGCATTGCACTAAGTAGTCATTTCCCAACTGAAAGTGCAATAAAAATTCCTCTCTACATTCCTCAGTGCATTTGTACAGGAGCCCTTTGAGAAGCATTACCAGCCTCATAAATCGCCTCTGTCAGGGGCAAGAGATGTCACCAGAAGCTATGCACTTATTTGTAATCTTGGTGACACAGGGTTAAATTTCAGAGATAATCACATTACTAACATTTCCACACACTTCTGCACATTCGCATTGAGACCACCCAATAGAAGACTACTATACAGCCAGTCTGTCCACTGGCCACACCCACCCAAGACAGACAGTCATGACCATTACAAATCCATTCAAAAACGTCTGTGTTAGACTGCAGTTGAGGTTGCTAGCAGGAAAAATAGCGCTTAATGTGACCTTAACACAACGGACTGTGTACCTTTAGATTCCCCACCTGGTATGGCTAGAAGATGACTGGCCACTCCCTTGAGTCTGGCCCCTCTCTAGGTTTCTTCCTAGGTTCCACCTACTAGTAAGTGTTTCCTAGCCACTGAGCATCACTTGTTGCTTGCTCTTTGGGGGTTTTGGGCCGGGTATCTGTCAAAGCACTTTGTGACGACTGCTTTAAAAAGGACTTTATGAAATACATTTGATTGATTGATTGCTTAGTACCATGTGATTTAGGTGTCTTGGCAGTTGTTCTGGAAACAGATATTACCATAGTACCGCCCCCCTGCTGCGTCTTTTGGCTGTGAAATAGCAACGTAGTAATGCTCTGAGCAGAAGCCCTCTGTGCTACAGCTGCTCCGGTCACAGCTGTGAGAGTGGAGGTTACAGACGGGCCCAGTCAGCAGGCCGCCCTGCCTCCGTCGAGGCCTCATCTCCCCTCGAACACGACCCATGTAGCCCCGCAAATAACTAACTATGGCTGGGCTGAATGCAACACGTGATGAGAGGTTTAGCTGCGTCGGCAGCAGACCGGTTAGTGTCACTGGTGGCGCGCCTTACCTCGAAGTCAGTGTTGAATTTCACCGGCCGAAGCATTTGGAGCTGCTTCAGTGAGGCAGATAAAGTGATATGGCCAGAGTGCTGCCCAGTGGGTAAACTTACAAGTTCCCAACTTTCCCCTCCTCCACACCAGCCACTTGTTCCCCACCCGCCCCCTACCATGGCTTCTAACGTGCACTGAGATAAAGCTCAGGCCTGCTCTCCCTAGAGCCCTTCACACCAAGGGGGAATAGAGCCCCGGCACAAGTGTTATGTTTACATTGTTTCATAACAAATAACTGCCACGGTTAGCCTCTGAGAATGTTCAATTACTAATCACATCGCCACACCTTGCGAAGCGTGTAGATGTACAGCACATGGCGGACACAGGACAGCTTTTATGAAGCCTTGGCCTCTGGACAGCCCAGTCCTCAACACTCCCTGGGGACACGTTACCTCAGCCATGATTTTATAAGTGTTGCCATTTTGTGTTGTCAAGAATGGCCCGTGTGATGCAGCATGTCCATCAGTCTTCAATTCTTCCACATGCCTTCTCCCTGTGCGGCCATGCGGTGTGTTGCTGGTTTGGCTGCCAATGCCTTGCACAGCGCACTTTGATACTGGCACCGCATCACATCAAAGGCTACAACATGTCCCTGCAATGGTCTGCTGAAAAGCCTGTGGTAGTAAATTACCTAGATTATTACCCCTTAAACTAGTCACAACCCCACCTCCAACCCCCAACAACATGAAGCAAACCTGACCTTCTGACCTTTCACTGTTTATCAGTCTGTTTTGTGGCCTCCATTTCCAATTGGCTAGCCGCAGTCGAATTGATGGAGGGAAGCAGGTTGAGCTGTGTGTACTCTGCGTGCGTGTGTGTACTCTACGTGCGTGTGTGTGTACTCTGCGTGCGTGTGTGTGTACTCTGCGTGCGTGTGTGTGTGTGTACTCTGCGTGCGTGTGTGTGTACTCTGCGTGCGTGTGTGTGAACTCTGTGTGCATGCGTGTGTGTGTGTGTGTGTGCACTCTGTGTGCGTGCGTGTGTGTGTGTGCACTCTGCGTGCGTGCGTGCGTGTGTGTGCACTCTGCGTGCGTGCGTGCGTGTGTGTGCACTCTGCGTGCGTGCGTGCGTGTGTGTGCACTGTGCGTGCGTGTGTGTGTGCACTCTGCGTGCGTGCGTGTGTGTGTGCACTCTGCGTGCGTGCGTGTGCACTGCGTGCGTGCGTGTGCACTGCGTGCGTGCGTGTGTGTGTGTGCACTGCGTGCGTGCGTGTGTGTGTGCACTGCGTGCGTGCGTGTGTGTGTGTGCACTGCGTGCGTGCGTGTGTGTGTGTGCACTGCGTGCGTG
>JACXGM010023896.1:0-15976 GCA_016801145.1 Umbra pygmaea
ACACTCAGAACTAAATACCATACTAACGAGGGAAGGAGGTGCAGGTGTGGACTAAACAACAGAACTGATTGGTTAATCAAAACATGTGACGGGATCATGTGACAAAAGGAGCGGGAAACAAAACCAAAACAAAACATATAGGGGAGAAACCACCCTGTAGTGACACAGAACAGGCACAAAGACTATGGACATTGTGACACCCCAGAGGTGATGGCATGTACAGCTCGACCTGTGGTGATGTCGTGTACAGCTCCCCCAGAGGTGATGGCATGTACAGCTCGACCTGTGCTGATGTCGTTTACAGCTCGCTCAGAGGTGATGGCTCAGGAATGGAAGCAGCCCATTCTTTCACTCCAGGCAGCATGCTGAACACAACTGGACCACCCTCCTCCAACTGGCCCTCCCCCAAAAAGTGCTAGGAGCAATCAGGCAATCCGTAGTCCCATTGGAACAGCTCGGTGGAGGGGTGTAGGAGCACTGACCGCCGACTGCCCAGAGACAGTTAAGAGTTTTTGATGAACTGTTTCATGTCCTCCTCCTGTTGACTTCCCTACCAATAGGCACTGAGATGGTGAAACTCCTCTTCTTCCATCTCCGTGCCCAGCGGAGTTAGGTACGCGCTCCCAGCCTGCCCAACACGCTGCGGCATTGTGTCTGTGGCTGCTTCCTCTGGTTACGGTGCTTCATCCTGCAATGTACTGTATGTCGGTGTTAATGAGGAGAGCGAAGCAGTGTTTTGTGTTTAGTTAGAATTTTATAAAATCCTAGTCGTCAAAATGAGAAAACAGACACGCTATACTAATGGGCGACAGTAATGCCCAGGAAAAAAAATAACTGTACTATGCGTATCAGTGCGGCAATTACTCACAGTGTGGTACTGGCATGGGATAAACTGTAACAAAAACGGCAGCATGACACACAACAGATCCACAATGAAGCAAACAAACCTAGAGATAAACAGGGACTATATAGGGACAGTAATTGGGAAACAGATAACTGGTTAGCAGATATTAAGAAATGACATGCAACAGGTGTGTGTTTTATAAAGATGAATAGAGGGAGTCTTAATGAGAAAAAATGGAGAAAAGTCTGAAATTATCCTGAGGGAAACGCCAGAGTCCATGTAATCATTCCACTTTGACTGAGGGGATTGTGACACAAGAACTCCTGCTCATTTGGCCTGCCAATACTGCTCACATTTTGTTTCCTAGGAGTATTGTTGAGTATTGACCGTAGCGCTGGATAATAGGAATTCCTTTTGAATGCACATAGATCAGCTGGGCAATGAGTACTGTGTTTGAAATCCAAAAGAAATTCCTGCGGTAGGACATGATACCTGAGCCAAGCTGAGTAAAGGGACATGCAATACACTTTAAAAACTGTTGAACGTTTAAAGGGTAATCCATGAAGAATACCACTATAAAATCCATACTGGCATGTCCCCAGGTCTTGAGAACCAGTTTGACAAAGTTTGGGGGACATTCAAATGAATTAATACAACACTAACATATTTAAAGAAACCATGAGTGAGAAGGCATATATATATATAATGCCAGTATGGATGCCAATATAGATTTTTTATACACAGTATATATATGTGGGAGAGAGAGGTTTATGTGTGTATATGTACATTTATTTATGGGACATTAGCACCACCTTCTGGAAACTAGGGTTTATTGTACTGTGACACTTGATTATCCTATTACGTAACAGACTGGGTTGATTAGATGTAACTAATATGCACACTAGTCAGTGGTTAATTACAAAGTAGGCCAAATAACCTGCGCTGTTCCAGAAGCGTGGTAACTCTTGTCTATGTGAATTTATGTTCCATGTTAGTAATTCAAGATGACTGAGTACTCATCTTTGCTTGGCACAGTGTTATGTGCCCTGAGTCGATATTCTGTGGAGATTTAACCTAATTATCTACAGCAACTAACTATCTGTGTCACGCTACGTCATGGTGCAGTGAGTCATAGTCCTGAGAAGGTTAAATCTGTATAAATATGTTGTAAATGTACTCAGTTTGTGGTTCACTAATTTAGTGTACATTTGAGTGTTCGTCTTGAAATCTAACTTTTCTTGTTTTTGGGCTTCTAAGTCGCCCTAGTATATGTATGGCTGAAGTCAGCCTAGGTGTTTGTTATTTTCTGTCATGTGTTTAGAAATAAAAATGAACACCACTCCCTGCATGCAGTCTCCATCCTTTCCACTACAACACAATTATGACAGATCACGACATTGTGTTTTTTAGTTTTAGAAAATGCATCTAAAATGTATTTCCCTTAAACTGTGTAGAAGGTAATAGATATTTAATTCCTCATTTCAAAAATGTAATTTGAAGATAGACAAACTGTCTTTTAATCTATTATCAGGTCCTGATAAAATAAATTCAATTAAATAGTCATGGTCTTCTAGCCAACTAATGCATCAACAAATGGCTGTCCAATATACACAGCAGGGAGAAAAATATAGACATTCAAATTAATATTGCTGTTTAGAATAGGCCAGCACTCTAACATTAACCTGAAACTGGAAGGCCTATATGTTGGACACATGTTGGGTATATGGAATCAACAAAAACAGCTCTCCGAGATGCAGAAGAACGTCTGAACCCAAGCTGCTGCCAGTCGTATCTGATAAATTAGATTGTGTTCTATTATAATGAGGCCTTGTCCAGTTCCAGCTCAGAATGGCCCACGCTTTGTATTGTTGACATTTCCCTTAATTTACGGCTGTCCTCGGAGCCAGATTTCTAATTGCTGCAGCAGAAATTATTTTCTGCCACCGTTCCAGTGTGTCTCTCGATGTTATGTTGAAGTAAAAACTTTCATACAGTAGCAACATTTGCATACATTTTTGCAGTGTGCTTTTGGCTCTCTTAAAGATTTTACATGTACTGTATGCACATTTTGATTTTGAGAGTAAGACTATCCTGCTTGTTTGTTGGTCTGGAGGTTTGCAAGTGAAGTGACCAAACACGAGCTGCCAAATTGGAACAGTTCAAAACCATCAAGCCGGCAGAGCATAAAACCTGAGGTAGAGACTCATCCAAAGACCTAAGAGACCAAACAGTCATCAAATCTACAGCTAAAATCCACACTGTGGCACACTGCCTCTGTATTGGTTAATCAGAATTGCTCCTCTAATAGAATACAGACAGTACATTAAGGTTTTCAGCCCTTTGAGGAAACAAAACCAATGCATAGCTTTGCAAAAAGCAATGCGTGTTTAGAGAGAGAAAAGAGAGACCTCATACAGTCACATGTTTCCCTGAATTATGGTTAATGCCTTTATTACGTGCCAATTTTTGCTCTCTCTCTGTGATTGCTGCTGGGATAAAGCTGCAGGGATATGTTCCTTTTTAGAGCACATAAATAATGACACAATACGACATAATGGATTTAATTCAAGCTACGTGCTAGGAGGCAACCAGGGGCCAAAAATTATTGGTGGAGGTGGTGGAGGTTTAATACGACTGTGGAAAGAAAAATATTTAGCAAGGCAATTTTGAGGGGTGGGGAAAAACACTAGACTTCACTGAATGTCATCCCCCAAGTATCTCATAAATTTATTAGAGATTGAAGTCGTGGCTCAAGCATCAATTTGGTAATCAAAAACAAACCTGGTTTAATCCTTCAGGTGTCCTCTGTAGCCTTTCAACGTGACATCACATGCAAACATCTGTGGCCAAACGTGTTGCAATGCTTATTGAATCAACACACCGTTCAGATGCAGGCAAGAAGACAAATACGGGCGCTATCAAGGTCTTGGATAAACAACCCCCATCCCCCACGGAGAACTGTCTCTCTGACGAGATGTAGCACAATGTCCTGTAGTCCTGTTGCAGTAGGTGGGCTCAGAGGAGGAACAGGATGTTATTGGGCTCGTAAATGAATTTGTGTGTATTACCATGTAGTTAATGACATCTTTGGAAGAAATCTTTGGAACACTTCAAATGGAGTATATCAAATAGATTGTGATAGTGCACATTTTTCAAAACAAGGATGAAAAATTGTTCATTCACCTGTGTACTTGAAAAAAGGCCTGTATGCCATGAGGTGAAACAAGGTTGTTGTTTGAAGGTATCATTAGATATCTGACTCTTCTCTCACTGCATCTTTCTTACTCTTGCTAATACTACTCTCGTATTCTCTCTCCATAGTTTTTCCGAATCTAGTTTAAATAATTTCAGATATTTTTTTAATCCTCTCTTTCTCTCTCTATGCAGCTACACTGGGGACCTTGGACTTCAGTTTACTTTACGACCAGGAGAACAATGCTTTGCACTGTACCATCAACAAAGCAAAGGTGAGTTTCCATGGTGATGTTTATTGTCATTCAAGGAGGACGTGTTACCACAGTTCAGGGTTGACAGAAACAACACAACCATCCTGGTTTGGTAGGGGACTTTTTATAATCCTTTAAACTTTGAAATACATTACAGATGCTAGTGACATGCTCAAACCTAATAAATGCCTTGTATAATACCAGTTAAATACCAAGTTAAGTCAATGAAATTGTCATTAAAATTGTCATTTTCCTTCTAGAAAGACTCAAATAATCCATCAGCCATATTTGGTGTTTGATCATGGCGGTCTTTGACTTGTGGTTAGACTCGCTTAATTGAAAGAAAGCAAACATTGTTTTCAACCTGTATCTCCTGAATGCTATAATTCTTTGTTGTCCAGCTACAAATTATTACTGTGAATGTTTCTACTGTACACTCCACTGCATGATTGGTTTAAATGAGGAGACAGAGACAGAATACAATTGGGGGGGGGGTGTATTAGTGGGGATATCCTTCCCTTATTTTCTTTTCACCCTTTTCAGATCCTGTCCGAATATTACAAACCCCACAATAATGAAGGTGACTCGCAGGTCCAAACAAATAAAATGAGATCTTATCCATTAATGATCCTTGCTAAGGCAGGGGAATTACCTGCCCTCCCTATAGATTATGCACATTCCCAAAATAACAAAAACAGCTCACTGCAAACACATATATTTTGTGCCTCTGAGCAATGACGATGAAGGTGGTCGACGCCACTACACCTAAAGCTCATAAAGGTGCATCAGCCTGTAATTCGTCTCTTTCCTCTTCACCTCACCTCTGTAGATCTGTGCCCATTAGAGGACATCGGCCCCACTCTCCAAACCTTAAATAGAGACACACAGCAAAAAAACATTATATAATGAATAATTAGGAATACCTGCGTGGTTTCCTTCCCCCCCCAGATGGTGCCATTGATTCTCTTGTCCCTGCATAGACTTCATGTTCAGGAAAAAAGTAGTTTGAATCTTGAGGTGTGCTTACACATCGGGCCCTATCTTACACCCAGCGCAATTGACTTTTTACACAAACCCATGTATCATTCCTATCTTACACCCGATGCATATGGGACTTTTCCCTCCACAGACGCGCGTCGGTAAATTAGGGAATGAACTAGCGTTCGTTGGGCGGTTCAGCGAAAGAAGAGGCGTGTTCCGGCGCAAACGTTCCCTGGTGCTATCTTGCAGTCCCCGAAAACAATTCCGCCACTGACTTTAAACCAGGTTTTTCCTGAATAATGTGTTATTCATATGCTATTTTAAGGGTGCATGCTTAACCATAATGTAGCGTGTGCACAACTCGCATACACTTTGCTCCTCTCATCTACACAAATGCAGCAGTTCTTTATTATTGCAATACATAATTAGAAGGAAAAATATTACCACACGAGGAAGTCATTGTTGTGTCCGAAAATGTGAAAAATAGGTATACATCTAGTGTACACATTTACTCAAATTATTCATAATGAATTATTTGCACTAATATACATCAACCTCAAGGGAGCCCATTCAATCAACAAGTATACACACGTAATTTGCGATGCTAATAGTAAAATCACCCATGTTTTTACTCAGAATTACTCAGGCTCAAGCCACGACTCATTTATGGCAACTTTGCCATGAGGAATCCCCCCTTGGATGGGTGGCTGTGAAGGGGACAACAGTTATCCGTTAAATACATGGTTAATGATGACACAATTTATGATGCCAGCAAGTGCGTAAAATGCTGTTTAATCAAAAACACACACAAACATGCAGTGTAGCCTAATTGAACGAACATTTGGCACACTGAAAATGTGCGTCAGGTGTTTGGATAGAACAGGTACACTACTCAAGTCGCAGCATTCTTTGTGGCTTGTTGTATTTTACGCAACATTTCCATAATTCATTGATGTGTTGATGACAATAATTAGGAAATATTAGAGGACTTCAGGAGACGTGATGTTGAAATGTATGCCAGCCACTTAAATGCCCAGAAATGCAGAACGGGACTGGAAAGCTTATTTGACAGAAGAGTAATCTCAGTCTAATGTTAGACTACATTGCAAAAATATTACCATGCATTCATAACCTTGTGATTCAGTGAGAGTGAGTCCAAAACATCGGAAAGTAGGCTATGTCTTGTGTCATTTCTTTATTTACATTTTGTAAAAAGAAAAATCAATAGCAATCAGCCGTTATAATAGCAATCCGCCATGGAACAAGCGCGCCTGCTCTTAAAGGGAATGTGAGATGACGCTCTGATTGGTTTATTGCACATCACGCCCAAACCACACCTATGACTAATGAAGCTACTTTCGACCTACCCATTTTAGATTTGCGTCGGGCGCAAGAGTCATTTATCCCGCCGGTAAAATACCAACAGCGCGCGGGACCCTCCCACAATGTCACTTGCGTTTTGCGTTTGATACTTGCGTTTCAGATTGTTAAAATAGGGCCCATCATGTACATGATTTTGTCATATGAAATTTATTTTATAAAAATCCATAAACATTCAGCGGTCTCCAGTTGTTTGTCTTCCTATGTTAGCGATACTAGTTTAATTTTGTTACAGTTATCTAATATAACATATTGTACAATACACCATAGTTTTAATCAGCTGCGCATCACTACACAAAGATAAAACTTTGCTTATGAAAGGTAGCCTATATTATAAACGTTTACCACCTTCTGTAGAAACTATTCCCACATCTTTATGTAGATCCAACAAACTTGAATTCATAAATGTGTCTGTGGCTATGTAGAGTAGGTACTAATCTATAATCTATATGCTTGTAATCTTTAATATTTTTTAGGACTTTATAAGATTTTGCTATAGCGGTCTAAACTCCCAACCAGGGGCGTTGGACTGGGCGTAAAACCAATACTGATTACCAGGGCCCAAAGGTGAGAGAGGGCCCTTGAAAAGTCTGGAATATATTAGGGTTGAGGAACATGGGGGCCCATCAGGACTGCCTATGCATAGGGCCCAGGACCTTGTGCTAAACCGCTGCTCCCAACTACAAACTAAAAATACCCTTGTGTAGCGTGGTGTCAATCCTCGGCTCAGCATACGGCCTGTACCCTCCATCTCTGTGTTCCTCTACATTCTTAAAAAGACTCTAAAAAGGGTTCTTCATTTGTCCTTATAGAGGAACAATTTTTATGGTTCCAAGAAGAACACTTTTGCTTCCAGTGTTTACATATAGAACCATACATATGCATATAGAAACTTTTCTACTGAGGATTCTAATTTGATCCCAAAAGGGTTGTGACTGGAACCAAAAAGCGTTCTTCTAGTGACCATAGAACAGTTCTCCTATAAATGAAGAAGGCTTTTTGGGTTCTTTTTCTTCTAAGGTGTACATACAGTACCTGTCTCCCTAGGTTCTGCTTCCTACTATCCTGTCATTAAAATAATGACCCCCAAAATATATACAGTATATATTATATTAAAGCCTTTACTTTCTAATAAATTATAATGTGTTTACTCATGATAAAACCACAATATATATTAAATCATGTAGTAACCTGTCACTTGGTTTGTCCTTGAAACACAATTACTGTACATACACAAACTCAACTAGCTGATCTGGTCTAGAGCCTACCCCTTCACCAGATGAACAGTGCCTGTTATAAAATAATCCGATCAACTGTGTGACACCTCGTGTGACACCTCGTGTACAGGCTGACATTTGTGTTATTTCTTTTAAAACAAGAAGGCATTTCCATCATTTTAGTTACTTAAAATGTTTCAATGCTCTGGTTTGATAGAGACAGTTGGGAAAGATACATAAGAGGGTTTTGGCCAAAAACAGCATTTGGTTGTATACTAATGCATGTTGGATCAGCACAAACGGCACAGAGGCAGTCGTAGACCACTGGACCACCAAATACTGTCATTTAGGTGTTACTCTCTTTGCAACATTCAGCCAAATCTCAGTTTAAAAGGATCATATCTCACTCTACCGGTCTAAGTTGCATTCATCAACAACAAAAAACACTGTCTCAAGAAAAGAAAAGCTTTTCCACAGACCTCAGTCAAAAGGACCTTGCCTCTTGTTATTACACTCCCAATACAAGCACTGTTAGAGCTCTTCTAGACCCTTAAACAATAGCCTATGGCTCTAAGTGAGGCCACTGGTGTTGTAGACAAGTACACGAAGCTTGCTGGGGGATCACCATGCGTTCTCTGTCCCTTGGCTCTCTGACTGTGCAAAGGGTATTTCCCCTGACAACAAGCTGCTGGTAGCATCTGCTGCTGTCATTCTACTCTAAATCCAGCCCTAGCCTTTGATCTGTACACCCACAATTCAATGCACAAAAAAACACACACACTTGAAACTGTACACCCCCCCTCCGAGATGCTCAGAGGAGTTTTAGGTATTGAAAAATTTCTCCAGGCAGATCTACCTTGGAGGCAGAAATCATTTGATTGACTGATTCAAAACTGAGGGCGGACCTCACATGACAGAAATGTGCACATGAGTAGTTTTGACAGTGTTCAATCCCTACAATCTAACCTTACACCTAACCTTAACCCTAAACTTAACCACACTGGAGTGTTAAAATGTAATCCTGTGCTATACATACACAAAAGGAAGAGATTTGCATAAATCGTAATCATCAATCAAAAGTAAACGTAATGTGAGGTCCGACCTCTGTTTTGAATCAACCAATCAAATGATTTCCGCCTCCAAGGCAGATCTGCCTGGAGAACACTTTTTGATAACTAAAACGCCTATGAGCCCCGAGCTCGGAAGTCCCTTTATTTCCTAAAATCAAATCATTTTTCCCTTCTCTGTATTGCTTAAATCTCTGCTACTTCTTGAAAATGAAAATGACTTGCAGGTCTCAGATGCTCACTTGCTGAGCTCCAGGGGAAAGAGGGAAACATCTGTAGAAATGTCAGATATCTTTTCCTCTCTGCTGCTCACCAAAACACTGTGTGACATTTACCAGGTAATGAACTCCAATGGATGTTCTGTCACCTGGTGCACGATATGGTCTCCTGGCATGTTCTGAAATGGGCCAGATGGTATGCAGAAGCTCAGGATTATTTCCTGAATACCACTTATTTACCACTTCAAACAAATTACATCTCTGTACAATTTAACATGGTATAACGGCATAAACATCTCCATTTCTTCCTCTGCATGTGATGTTAAAGTGTCCATTTCCTTGTTTTGCCTTGCTTGTAATTGTCTTATTCAAGATGAATAGGTTCCATTTAACCAGCCAGATCCGCATTGGGATCAGTGACCTGCTTTGAGCACTTCTACATTTCCTTTCCTCCTCAAAGTGAATCAGCTGACAGATCTTAGAATACCTTTTCTTTCTCCAAGAAAAGATGTTGAGTCACCGTGGTAACAGACTAGGGTCATGTCAAGTAGGGCAGGTTGCAGCGAACTGCAACATAAAAAACATCAGCGGTTACATAGGATACGTCTAAACGGTTCCTCCCCGTTTACCCTTTCACGAAACTAAACGAACAACATCAGACTTTTAGTTAGTAACTTCCCCTGGGATTTGAGCTGCTTCAGCTGAATGTATTGGAAGGCTCTACATGAAACCACACATCTGCTTGTATGCAGCTCTGCTCTGGCTCGTTCGTGGTAACTGTCAGCAGTTCAGCCAAGCTCCAGGTGACATTTCTGGCTTCCTCACCTAGCTGAGGCTGAGGTATCATCAAAGACATTTGCTGTGGCTGGGGAGTTCAAGAGTTTTCCTCTCTTCTCAAGCGAGAGGTGGGGGGGCGGTTACTGTTTCAGAGGAATTAAGTACATTTGTAATACAATACTATTTCACAGGGGATGTGTGCTACACAGAGATTTACCTACTTTATATGGTACTCTTTTGTAAAACAAATACAACCACAATTGTACATATATGCACAGATTCTGGAGTGTTGGAAAACATCTTATTTTGTCTGTGTTTTAAAATAAGTTTTAGGATTTTCCAGTCAATCCTTATTAACCTGAATCCAAAAACAGGCTACATAGGGCAATAGGAAAAATAACTGATCCATGCACTCTTTTATATCTGCAAAAAGGCACAATCTGCATAAGCCTGATGAGTATTTAATATTTGTTGCCAGGAATGAGCAGAGATTTGAACTCACCAAGATCGGATGATCCAAACTGGGATATTGGTCTGTTTATTCCACCGGTTTTATGCAAATTATGATTATTATGATTATTTTTAATATAATGTAGTAATAAAAGCAAAACTTAAGCTGCATTGTGTGTATTGTTTTCCCATTACAACTATTTACCAAATTGTATTTGAATTCAAATAGCAGATTTTCTGTATTTTCTGCAACATACCTACCCTGTTAAAAGATAATAACTTTATAATGAATGCTGTTGCTATTTTCATGACAGTGGCACATGTAGCTTATTGTTGTCATTCATCAAACCAGCTACATTCCTGCTAATGCCTCTATGTGGTTAATTACATAAAATAAATCTGGGTAATCAATGTAAGATGGATTTTATGTGATAGAACTAAAAGTTTATTGAAAAAGACAGGCTAGGGGCTTGTGCCCCCCATTTACATAATAATCACAGCTTGAAATTTCACAGCTAGGAAATAGGCCTATGTTTCTTTTTTTGGCAGGTTCTTTATTTATACATGGGTAAATAAAAACATAAATATTATAATATTGTTATTCATCAACCTATTCTCTGTAATTTCCACGCCTTCGTCTTCGGAATTCGGATTTGCAGGCCTACCGAGGCCACATGTCTGAAGGCCCCTTCTTGGCAACTCGGGGGATTACGTTCAAACGCACCCTACCTCTACTTCACAGTGCACACCTGAACTCATCACCCCGTTTACATGAACCTGGTTGTGTGCTTTTGTCCCATGTTTCCTTGGTGGTATTTTCCACCATTATTTTCTTACTCTCTTGCTAATACTAGTCAAAAATTATCTGAATTTCTTTTGCTTTATTTCTCTCAGAAGATCATGATATACAGTACATTCACATGAACATATTAATTGTAATTTTAGGGACGTGCAGATCTCATCATCCTCTTATTCTTTGGATCCCACTTCATCGTTCTATTCTTCCGTTGATCGCTCTGTTAATAAACCCGGTCAATAATATTCACAGACTAACAAGCAGAGCTAGGCTCATGCCAGACCAGGTATTACAACCATGAATGATGCTAACTACTGTACAATGCTGTAAAACAATTTTATGGTTCGACATTTTACAGAAAATTAATCCAGATGGATGATTAGGACTATTTAGGCAACAAGGATGTGTCTGGGAAATACGGGAGCAGAATTTTCAGGGATTTACCCAAATGTTTGAATTAACTTTTTAAAATAGGATACTTCCTACAGTATGTAACACATGAAGTATATTCCGATTAAGACTCTGATAGGATGTGAGTACTTTTTGTGTGTATTGTTATTATCAGTGATCAGTGTTGAGGATAACACATTACTAAGTAATGTGTTACAGTAGTCAGACTACTATTTTGCACTATAGTACCTAACGAGTTAGTTTCACAATTCAAGTAATTAGTTACTATTTACATATAAAACGAGACATTTGGTAACATTTACAATATAGTTTGATATTTTGTCCAAAGAGTATTGTATGATACTAAACCTAGACACACCAAAAAGCATATTAAAAAAAGCATAATTTTTTCAAAGCATTTAAAATAATTACTTTCAATAAAGAGTAGCGCAGTTACGTAATGTAGTTATGGGGAAATGCACTGTGATGCTATGGGAATGTATGAGAAGGAAATCGAGTCAGTCGACCTGCTATATGTAGCTGATTTTGAATGAACACGTCTTCGAAGTGAACGTGTTCTAACAAATTTTTTTGTCTATAAAATATTAACACAATCGTACATATTTGACCGTTCATTTTTTTCCATTTCAGGGGAAGCCGAGCTTCCCTTGCAGTCTTAAAGAAATCGCACCTGGTGTACAAGTCTAGATGCATACAAGAACAATCCGATGTGATTGGTTGGGGTGAGCTGAAGCTCAGAAATCACAAAAATGAACAAATTAGGAGCAACAACTGTATTCAATTGTGAACAGTACTTATTTACATTTTATAGTTGAAAAAACAATGCAACATAATTTTTTATTTAAAACATTAAATTTTAATTTGTTTGATGTGGATATGCATATGCCCAGGGAACACATTTTACCCGCAGCATAGTCTGCCATTTTCTCTGCAATTTGGAACACACAACATACAAAGTTTTGTATTCATTCTTACATACAATTTTCATGACACAGCACGGACTTTGGCTTGTCGTGGCAGAAGACTGTGTATATAAATGTGCATTTGTGTTGCTATGTGTCATAATTACTGTTAAATATATTGAAAGGGTATTTTGATTTAGGTGGACAATGACTATTGGTGATATTGTGGCTATATGCCTTTCAGTTTGTTGTATGGGATGTTGGCATCACCTTCTGAACATTTGGGCTTATTGTACTGTGCTACTGTTGATACTATTAAGTCAAATGCTCTGAGGTGTTTTAATTAAGCAGCTATTTGGCTTTATAAGCTCAGGTGTTCAGAGGGTGGTTGCGGTTCATTGTGAGGGTAAACTCCTGTATTCTGTAGGATTTCACCTTTTCTATTTGCTGTGAGTAACATCTTAGCAGACATTTGTGTAATATCTACTATGTTTTTTATTTTATTTAACCTTTATTTAACCAGGAAGGTCCCATTGAGTTACAATAACTCTTCTCCCAGGGAGTCCTGGCCAAGACTGGCGGCAAGGTTTCAAAAAATACATAAAAGACAGGTCAAAGTTTACATACAACACCACAAAATCTCTATACATACACTATACATAACACTATGCATACTAAACAAAACACGACATTACACTTGATTTAATACAGACATACAGACGTACTACTACTATTCAAGTACCTATGTAAGTATTTACTATACCTATTTTGTATAGTAGAGCCAGGCGTACAATGTTTATTTTAGCCGTGTCTACTCTGCGATTAGAGCATAGTTTATATTAGTTATATTCATTGTGCAGGCCCTGTACATGTCTGATTGTGAACATACCAGGAAGAAATAACTTATTGTGTACATTATATTGCACTGAGTTCATTAAAACCACAGACCTCTACTCCCTGCCTGGTCTCCTTGACTCAATATTAGGAATAACTCTACTACACTTTCATAATGACATGTTTGTGTTGCTAATTTCCTCTCATGCCTACTTTTGCTGTCCACAATGAAGCCTCCCCTGCAGGTAACGGAGGATGATCTGAGGTGAGCGAGCTTCAGAGTCCTGTGGTGTTATTGCCTATTTTTCCTCGATGATTCTTGCTTTATCTCAGGATGGGGGTAACACAGAGCAATCTACTCCAACAGGAGTCAGAGAAAGTTTTGGGCCTTCAGATACAGTACACACTGAGGAAGTGGCAAAAGACAGGTGACCACTGAAGACTTATGCAAAAGGAATTTCATAACAAATTGAATGAAATGAAATTCTATTTGTCACATATGGTACTTGGTAGAAACTACTTTTAGACCAAGAGGGGAATGTTTACATCCTCTGTCAAAGTATGGAGATTAAGGATGCAAGGATACATTGACAGAGCACACTTGTGAGGTAACAGATTCCAGCACTGTGAGTGAAGTTCGAATAAATCTTTTTTTTAAGACATTGTGATGTCAATAATATCATTCCCGTTAGCTGCAGGTGAACATACCAATAACAACTTGAGGGGAAAATAGTAGAGTTAAAGAAACAATTACATATAAGGTCAGTTGTACTGATATACTAACACCATACCATAAGGCCCACCATGGTCAGCCCTAAATCTCGTGAATTATGTTTCCAGGGAACTACATTGTAAAACGCAATTACGTGAAATATGAACATATGATGAGGGCAATTATGTGAAATATGATTGTATGAAGGACTGTCAATGCGCCTGAGTTTAAAAAGTGATTTTTGTAGCCAATGTTAACCCTAATCCTAACCTTAATCCTACTGTACTCCCTTAACCTTATCATTTTGTTCTTATTTGTCGTGCTGGACAGAAGGCACTTAAAACAAAATGCACACTTCTAAATTCAGATTAAAAAAATCCTCCCTGTTGAGAATATATTATTGAGAGAGCAAACTATAAAGTCACAAAAAAGTCAGCAATTTGTTGACGGTTTAAACGCGCCCTCTCACCACGGAGATCAGAAAGAAGTGCAAGCTGGCATTTCCTCCTTGTTGGCATGCAGAGATGTCAGAAAATATAAGTTTGAAACCATGCAGCTGACTTTTATTATAGAAAATGTATATGTTATGTACCGAAAGCAACTTTCCAATGTATTCTTTTTTATATTTAGCACATTATTGTGGATATACTTTATTACACATATACATTCACGTAAAACTTGCGGTAGCTCTACCCTGCTCTCTCTGAGTGTAAGAGCTCCCTGATGTGGGAGACTGTTAAATAATTACTCCATGCGATGTATGTACATAGACCATTTATGATTTACAGATTAATGTGAAGTTTATTTATAGGCCAATATATTTATTCTTATAAATTAACGTCTGACAAAAAGAAATTTGCCCCTGACTGGCTTTTGTTTGGCTTTTTTTTCTATCTGCATATCAGTAGCATGTCATTCCTAATACAGTATATGGTGGTTCAGAATAGATCTCCAAACAATGTAGGATGTATTGTGCATCTATCAGTGTAGTCAGTGGCCGCACCTCAGTTTCATTATGTCTGTGATGGCATCCCAGAGTGGAATGTCATCCCATTAACTGAGAAATTGACTCATGTACTGTATATATATGCATATTTATATTGTGTTGCAGTACGGATGTACTGTAGATTTGTTGTATAATGTGTGTGTATATGGTATGTTAAATTTGCCTGAGGAAGACCCAGCAGTGGTTGAAACGTTGCTAAATAAAATATAAAGGAAGCATAGCAGAGTGCTCTTTTTGCCCTGCACCTCACCATTGGGGATGTGCATACTACCATTACCGCTCTATATGGTATGTTAGCACCAGCCTCTGGACACCCGCAGGTAAAGGACAGGTCTTGATATGATGTCGGTAGTTTGTGCTGGTTAGTGCTGATTGCCAATTACATTCAGCTGGTGTTGATAAGTAATCTGGGGCTTTATAAGCCCTGGTGTCTAGAGGGCGGTGCGGTTCATTAATGTATTATTGCATGTTGGTTGCCTGGTTTATTGTTTTCTAAGGACTTGGATATTATCGACTATTGTGCCCGCTCCACGATAGGAGTTGTAAGTAGAGTACCTGTGTATTGTTGAGATAAGGCATACGCTTACTAGATTACCTGCACGTTCTATGCCGCGCTTAAGAGCATAGTAAATCAGTAATCTATTGTCGTCGTGCATTCTCCATGAGGTATCTTTTCAGCAAGTCAGGAAGAACTGTTATGAATTGTTCATTGTTATGTTATTCTAAAAGAAACTGTGGGCTAGATTTATCAAGCCATTTGCGCCTGTTTTCAGGCGCTAATTGGTCGCAAAGACGGACGTAACCAATGCGGGCTATTTACTAACCAGGCGCACTTGGGTAAAATCGCAGATTGCGTGCCACATGAGCGACAAGAGACAAGTTGCGCTTTCAATATGCGTTCGTGGGAGGGTCATGGGGAAAGTGGGAGTTCCACG
>JACXGM010023898.1:0-15976 GCA_016801145.1 Umbra pygmaea
GAATTGGATCCAGTATCCTATCTTAATATATAGCTTTGTAGGGTTCTTTCAAAGAGGATGTAGAAAAATAAAAACAGAAAATAATTATGCATTTTCTTTATTTCATCCTGTGCCATATTCACTGTGTATATTTGTTTGAAATGAATTTTACATATCCAAAAATGTCAAGGTCTTTTCTTTAAAAAAACATCAACCATATATTTGTACTTGCCTCAGGTCCAGTGTAACAGGAGTTTAACTTTGGGTATGTTTTTTTAGGCAGAATTTGACAATTAGGGGGCGAGGCTTAAGAGGTTAAGAGTCAGATGTGAAGGACAGTAGGCGGGATGCTGAGGTGACTGATGAATGGTATACTTAAGAGTCAGATGTGAGGGAAAATAGGCTGGATGCTAAGGTGACTGATGAATGGTATACTTTAGAGTCAGATGTGATGGACAGTAGGCTGGATGCTGAGGTGACTGATGAATGGTATACTTAAGAGTCAGATGTGAAGGACAGTAGTGTAGATGCTGAGGTGACTAATAAATGGTATACTTAAGAGTCAAATGTAAGGGACAACATACTGGATGCTGAGATGAGTGATAAATGGTATACTTAAGCTACAGTGCATGAGGGGTGTGGTATATGGCCAATATACCACTGCTAAGAGCAGGCCATATGCATGACACATTGTAGAGTGCCTGGAGACAGCATTTAGCCATGGTATTTTGTGAATATTCTATATCAATTAACCCTTAACATGCTCGAGACTTCGAGCATCAGAACAGGCATTGTGTTTCCAAATTTCTATTTTTCAATAGTGGCTGGCCTGTGAAAATTGTAGCCTCTGTTTCTTGTCTTATCTGACTGAAGTGGCACCCTGTGTGGTCTTCTGCTGCTGTAGCCCATCTGTTTCAAGGTTTGACATGTTGTGCATTGAAAAATACTCTGTATACTTTTATTTTATTTTATTTTTTTTATTTTTTATTTTAACCTTTATTTAACCAGGTAAGTTGACTAAGAACAATTTCTTATTTACAGCAACGACCTGGGAGCAATTAGGGTAAAGTGTCTTGCCCAAGGACACAACGACATTTGGCTCAGTCGGGAATCGAACTGGCAACCTTGGTCGAAACATGGTTGCTTGAGTTAATGTTGCCTTTCTATCAGCTCTGGCCATTCTCCTCTAACCTCTGCCATCAACAAGGCATTTTCACCCAGAGAACTGACGCTCACTGGAAATGTTCTATTTTTCTGACCATTCTCTGTAAATGCTAGAGATGGTTATGCGGGAAAATTCCAGTAGATCAGCACTTTCTGAAATACTCAAACAATGTCGTCTGATACTAACAACCATAACATCAAAGTTACTTAAATCACCTTTCTTTCTCATTCTGAGGCTTGGATTGAAATTCTGCAGATCATCTTGACCATGTCTACATGCCTAAATGCATTGACCTACTGCGATGTGATTGGCTGATTAGGTCGAGCAGTTGAATAGATTAACCTATTGAAGTGGCCGGTCAGTGTACAGTATAGAGCTTATAGTATTTATTTGTGAATTGTCCTCTTGTCAAACAATTCAGACTAAGTAGTCTATGCTGACGCTGAATTATTATAGATGTTATATAATAGATCATCACTATTATTCCCATTCAATAAAAATGTGTATATGGGCCAACACAGTAGGTCGCACGCACAACTCTTCCTGATAATGTCCCCCCGGATGTGTGACTGATTATTTCCTTGAATACATTTCCACCTGACATTGACAAAAAATGTTGACAGTGATGATGATGATGATAGTGATAATGTATGTACAGTATGCTTTAGATCAAATGTAAAATGTTACATCACTCTCTATTGAATCACATCAAAATGTTAGCTGTCTCCCACACATCCCACTCTCTCTGTCCGCCCACTCGACCTCGCCAGAGCCTCAGAGCTAGCAAGTCTCACAGAGACTATTATTCCGTAAGTCAGAAGGCATACAAGTGAGGACGTGAGATTCATTTCTGTTTTACTGATAATGTTGTTGATCTGGTATTGAGGACTGTACTCTCTGGGGTGACTGTTGTTGGCAGTCTTGGCATCGTTTGATAGAACTTGAATACAATCCTCCTGTTTCTCATTAGAGTTAAAACTATGCCCCATTGGGACAAATAGGACAGGTATGTTTATTTATTTCCATGGCTATTTGCTATGGTGGTATAAAAATACCAAAATGTACCTAGTGAGTTACAAGATAATTTTTTTTTGTTCATGGTTTTACTTCAGTTTAACCCTATATTGAAGCCACAATGGAGTGTGATTTTTTCCCCCACGTACAACGTAACTATGGGTGCCTGGATGTATGTCTTATCTATGGTATATTGCCACATACAGTACATACGAACAACCTGAAAAGAGCCTAATAGCCAAGCCATAAAATGAACACCCCCAAAGTGCCAAATGCGGGTAGATTCTGGCTTCAACGGGTGAAATATCTCTATGTTCACACTGGGCTGTATAGTGCGCAGGGGTTTCACTTTCTTTTTTGGAACATACATACTCAGACAAATGTGAGCATTTGCACATTGTGAATTATAGCATGCACACAATCTACTGTTGATGTTTTCGACGTATTTCTGACATGTAGTTGAACTATCAATGATAGCTACCTTAACCACAGTGTTGGGTAAAGTAGCTTGTACAGTTTATTTCCATGTCCCTAATTAAGACAAAATTATCAGATAAATGGAGTTCATATCTTACTGGTGACCATGATTGATATTTTCTTTACTCTTTCCATTTGTTTTATAGGTTACTTTTAAGATATGTACTCCATTTACCTGATAATTTTGTCTTACATAGGGACTTTCCAAAACTTGACACTTCACATGAAACATGTGAATTCAACGTGTAGCTGGAATGTAACTGGAATGTAACTGGAATGTAACTGGAATGTAACTGGAATGTAACTGAAAAGTAGCTTTACCCAACACTGAACTAGCGTTCAAAATTATATTGCAACATACACAGGTAAGGTTAGGCATGAGGCTAATAACAGTTAAGGTTAGGCATGAGGCTAATAACGGTTAAGGTTAGGCATGACGGAACGGTTAAGGTTAGAATAAAGGTTAGGGTTAACATTACAAAAAAATCTCACAATCCCCTGTTTGCATCACGCTGCAATGGACAACAAAACACACAGTGAACATCGGCATGAAAGTCTCAAATTTATACACCCGTCCACCGTCCCCGGCCTCCGCTCTAGCAAAATCTACACTACTTACATGCTACGGCATGATCTTCATACAGTATGTTCATATTTACCATTATTCGGTTGTTAAATTTAGTTCCCTACGAATGTAATTGACCCTCTCACGTTCACATTCCACATATTTTGGTTTTGCAAAATAGTTCCCATAGCAACAAAGCATACTTTTACAATGTGTTGTAAACAAAGGGAGGGGGGAATTTCAAGTGGCTGGTTAACCAAAAAGTGATTCACTACCAAAGGATTTTATATACCACTTACCAGGCACTTGAGGAAAGATTTCCACTTATTGCTGGATGTGTTTTAAAATGTATTATTATCATTGTATATTCTTAATGTGGCAGTTATAAGTCTGATTAGATGGGGAGTTCATCATACACGATGCATGTGGATTTCCTACCAGCAAAATCAGACATGTGCAGGGCAAAGTCACATGACCATCTTCTCCATAACACAACTGAGTCATTGGCTAAGGGCAGCTATACGTGTCATGTTTAGTCAGCCAGTAATTGTCATAATGGCTGCCTCTGAGCTTTGATATGCACCCCTTTCATTTGAGGTGCTTTGATCCAATATCAGAAAAGCAATTCACCTCTTCATTGAACATGCAGTGCACATTTATTATTAAAGTTTATAAAACAAATGGTGGCTTGTTAAGAATCAATTGTGGTTCAGATTGGAAATGTTAATGTTTGCGGTGTTAATAATTTGTTTTAGTGGATTTATTACTTTGGTGATTTCAGCAAGCTTCCATCAAATGCCAAGCTATACCTTAACGGTAGCCTTTGTGGTCCTGTAGAACGTGCACATTTTTTTAGATGTTCAAAGGATTGTAAAATAGTTTTCATTATTTTTAAGAACAAGTCTTCTGTCTACACATATGTACGTGTTTTGTTTCAGCCTCGAAGAACATATTTTCAGGAACATTGTCAAAAATTAGAAAGTATTCATCAAACATTGATAATTTCTTCTGGCAAACTTGGAAAATGTAAGTGGCCACATTATGTCCACATACATAAACAATGACATTCTGCCTTTAATTAGATGGAACAAGATGATGATTACCCAGTTAAATTGGAGCATAAACATTCATGTTCATTCCATCACGCATGGCCGTGAATTCACGCTGCAGGCTCAACAAGACTATAATTACCAACATCACTTCTAGTAGTTGGGGGCACTCAACGTCAGCTCTGCTCCAAAACAGCCTGTCATGGCTCATTGGAAATTCACTGTACAGGACTAATGTCACATGCACTGTTGGCAGAATGGCCTAACGCTGGTCCTTTGGTTGGTCCCATTTGGGAAATTAAGAAGCTGCCATGGTGAATCTGAAATCTGAACCAGTATGGTGCCATCTCATAGGCCCAAACCAAGTCTTACTTAGCTATACTCACATCCTGTCCGTGTGCGATACAAGCTGTAATTTCCAACAATTTTCTGTCATATCAGTGATTATCATCAGGCCCGCAATAATGAGAATAATTGTATCATTCTTCCAGCTATTCATTATACCATATAACCTTGCTGTAGAGTCCACTCATTCCGACATTCTGCGGCTCTGCCGCTATTGAAACCAGAATCGCCCTATTGACAGCCATTCAAAAAGGCTTCGCGTGCAAATCCTGGCTGCGGGAGTGGGAGGCGAAAGTAAGACACTGATTGGCTAACACAGGGTGGCTGGATGACTTCAGCTGACTTCCGCTTTTGAAATGGCAGAACGGCAAATGTCTTAATGAGGAGTGAGTTCGTTTTGTGAGCTACGCTAAGCTAATAAATTAGACTTTACGTTACCAGAAGTTTAAACACTCTGCCAAATCCTTACACCGTCTATTAATTTCTTTTCGAATTCTTAAGTATTCCATTGTGCGCCACATGATTTCTAACAGTTGGCACCCCCAAACTACTTCTTCTAAAATTCTGTTTTCTATTGTGATCACTGGGTGTTCCAGAGCTGCCCTCCCTCAGCACAACACAAATATTTATGGGCCCCATGATCTCTCTCTCTCTCTCTTTCTCCCTTTCTCCATCACTCTGATATTTTGTCTCTCTCATTCTCTCGCTCACTCTGTCATTCTTTGCACTCTTCGATAGGTCGGTGATGGGTGCCAGCTGAAAACACTTATGTTCACAGCTGTGGATGTCAGCTGGCCCTAGAGCTAATTTCAGGACTCATTTAAAATACTGGAATAAAACAGTAAAAAAAAGTATGAATAATGGTTTTGAAACTCGTCAACACCAAAAAATAAGAATAATTTATGGTTTTACATGATTTCATGGCTTTATGAGCTGTTTGAATAAAATCCTAAGGGGCTTGATGTACCCATGGTCAAATCAGTGCGAGATGGGGAATGCTGTGGTGAGGGACAGGGTCAGGGAGTAGGGTGTTTACCTTTGAAGAAACAGACAGGGTCACAGAATGCTGATATTACTTTATACTTGATAGACCCCTAACAAAGCCAGGAATGGAACAGCAGGGTGAAGTATTTTAGCTATATCCTCATGCTCGTCTAGCGGCAATCACATACTCAGTGACACACACTAATGATATACTGCTTACATTATTATTAATGATGCAGAGATTGCTTATCATGCAATTAGGGACAGTGCTCTAAATACCAGGGGAAGGCAGGCATGTAATCAATTCCCTGTGGTTAGACTACAGTAGTTACGCTCTGCTTCTGTGGCACCGCTGACAGTGAACGATGAGCTGCAATGTATCGCCATCAGACCGCAGCTGGAGCGCGCACACATGCCGCCGCCGCGTCTTGTTTGCTCGTCACAGGCCAGCACTGGGAATTGACAACATATTGTCTTGTGCAGCTCATTGTAGAACGATAATCTCCCCACCTGTCCGTGCAGCGTTCGATAATAGCCGAGGCCAGCGCTACGGAAGGGATTAGGTGGAGTGACAAATGAAAGTGGGTTAATCGCCGCCAGTGCTACTCTCCTGATGCACAGTCCAGGAGGCAGCACCGGTCCAACGCACTCTATTTATTTATTTTTAATAGTCACACTGAGCGCGTCGGTGTGTGTCCCTTGCGCTTCATCATGGCTGTCTCTCCGTCACTGATGGGCCCAGCTGGGGCACTGCTAGGAAACTAAATGGGAGCTTGGCTTCCTGTCCACGGTAAGCGTGGTGAAGTGTAGGCTACACACCCACACTAAAAGATTTTTCAGTTACCCCTCATTCACACATTCCCGGTGAAACCTCTTGCCATTCCGCAAGCCAGCTGAAATCCTCCAGCTTTTTTGTTTTGGCCTATCAGTGCCTTACTTTTAACGTGCAGCCCCCAAAAAAACAGCCAATCACTACGTGTGCACGATTGATATGCACATCCCACAACTGGAACAAGTGAGCTATCACATTCAGCAGTGCACAAACCTTCGTAACACTGATTAATAGTGATGGCATTAGTGCAGAAAACATCTAAACAATCATACAATGTCTCAACATAACCAACTGCCCAGCTAGCATAGAGCTGGCGGGACACAGGCGGTTTGCTCATCGTTTAACCAGCGGTCCACAGCTGCCCAAGAGGTCCACCAGCAGGTGAACAGCGTTTTAGACCTTGAAAAATAGTCTAAAGTAATAAAAACTAGCTTTTTTCTTTAATATATATTTTAAAACTAAATTCCATTTTGAATTTTAAAATAAACTTAACTGTGTTTGTTTTGTATTTGAATATTGTTCTAACCAAATTTGTATATAGTTTATAAAATTTTTAATCACAGAAATGTAGAACATAAGCCTAGCCTAGGATATAGCTCATACACAGCTGATGGACTAACTGGAACAACAGTATGAGTGCGTAGGATTCCCGGAGGTTCTCTGTCTAAATCTGTGTTCACCCGCCGGAATACCGCTCATTCGCCAACACTCCCGCTGGTGTTCCACCATCTTCATGTTTGCTGGGTGGGAATTCATTCTACAGTAGCTTTCGTATAATGATATCATTTGGTCCGTAACGTCATTTGGGATACATGTATATTAGTACCTTTTGCATACAACTGTCCATCTCCAGCAAGGCGACTGACAGGAACTGTTTTCAGTTTAGTATTAATTGACAATACGAAAACTATCTACTGAGCTGTCAAAGCTTGTCTTGCAATCTTATACACCCATAGATGAAAGCGACACATTAGCTCTTTCTCTGAGGTAAATCAACTTCTGGTTCTGGCACCGTACGGCGAAGCACCGCAAAAGTTGGATTATTTCAACTCTTGCGACACACCTGCCGCACCGCATCCACATTTTTCCGGTTCTGGTAGATTTGCCGCAGCGGTGCGCATTGCTTCCTATTGAAATTAATGGACTTCCGCCGCAATGCAACCAGTTTGCCGGACCTGGTGTAAATCGGGCTTTAGAACAGCTACTGACATCCGCCGCATATCCATTCATCAGCTTGTGATAGAAGTTAATGTGTATTGTAAAAATCGGTGTGAAGTAAATTATGTGCATTTCCATCAAACAAGCTTGATGCTGATTAAAACATGATACCGAAGAGAGTTTGTGTAATACGTCATTCATTTGTAGTAATTTGATGAAAACCATGCCAGAGTTATAGGAGTCGAAGCTCACGACACACGTTACCATCGCGACAAGGGTTTGAGCCCCGGCTCGGCTGCTGTCTTGTGCTCTGTGCTTTCTACTGTTCTGTAAGACGAAAAAAAATAAGAATAATTACCCCCCACAAATGTTTAAAAAAAGAGTTTTGCTCAAATCCTTGTTACAAGCGCATTGACAGGTGACAGCTGTATTTCCTTCCAGGCTGTTGCTCATATGTAGTTGAAATGAGAAATGCTCCAATTCGCACCAGTCTGTTGCTTCACCTGTCTAGAGTAAAGCAGAAATAGCATATCCCTTCTGACACAGAGCGTTATTGGACGATTCATCAAGCTACATCTACAGGTTCTACGTGTGAAGGATCTGCTCACAGTTATCTCATA
Source organism: Umbra pygmaea (assembly GCA_016801145.1). Taxonomy (NCBI): domain Eukaryota; kingdom Metazoa; phylum Chordata; class Actinopteri; order Esociformes; family Umbridae; genus Umbra; species Umbra pygmaea. The sequence continues at coordinate 8,189 of JACXGM010023898.1, forward strand.
TGAGGTGTTAACGCCGTGCCTGAGACTTCATCGTTTCAGCCAGACCCAGTGGGCGTTAGATACCTAGGTGAGAATAGGTGTTGCGTCTCACGCTGTACAATAGATGGACTGTAATTGTTCTGGTCCTGTCATCACTGACTCTAATTGGCTACTTTTTGAAGATGGCGTGTCTGGATGTTTCTCCCCACGCTGAGATAATTGAAACCTATTGACAGTTATCTGTGTTCAAATCCATTGCATCTAGAGGCATGCTATGCCCCTCACTGGATGTTCAGAGGGGACGAGTACATTAAGTGAAGATCCTTTCAACCCATGGAGCTGTTTGACAATTCAGCTGAAGAACTCAATGGAAATACAAAATAAAAAATGAAAAAATACCGGTTAAAACCCTTTAGGCTCACAGTCTCCTTTCCTCGTGACGTCTCGCTGTCTTACATAAGAGTTCTTGCTTTCCTCTTTCTTCTTACTCAAAAGGGAGCCGGAAGGGAAATAAACCCAAGAACAAGTAAGGTGCCTTCCGGACCAGCAGTTCAACAGTAGTGCTCAAGTTGATCCAAATTTCTAAGCTTTTAATTATGCAGGCCAACCTCAGCGGTTAGCAGAGCTGACTAAATGGACTGGGGAGGTTCATCATAGGTGGAGGATTAGTGGGGCCCGACAGTGTTGCCCACATCATCCACCTTTTATTATTTCCTTCCCTTCTTTCTGAGGACGATGTGGGCTGTTTCATGTGGGCTGTTCTCTCTCAATTCCTCTTTCTCCATCTCAGTATCATTCTCGCGTTCCCACTCCCTTTCTCTCACACTCTCTCTGGCTCAGTCTCAAATAAACACCGTACCATATCCCAGATTCAATTTAGAGGGACAGGAAATACAGGGAAAATAAAGGACAGCAACACCTGGAACAAACTCAGCCAGTGTTCTTGTGTTCTAGTCAAATGAAAGCCAACCTGACTTCTATAACACACATGGAGCCAGGTAAAGTGTATCTGCTTTGTAGTATCAGGTACACAGGCACGCACACACACACATACTGTATGCATGCACACACACAAACACACACACACACACACACACACACACACACACACACACACACACACACACACACACACACACACACACACACACACACACGTACAACTGACCTTGTGGTTATGTGAAAACAAAAAATCCAGGTAAATCTAACATAACCCTAATTATAAACATAACCGTAACCTTAAAACTAACCTTAACCTCAACAACATAACTTGAAATTCTAATTATTATTCTTTGTTTTATTAACATTTACAATAAAGCAAACATAGGTCTGAAACAAAGTGAACATTTTGTCTACAGTATGTTTTTATCCCCCACCCCCAACTCCACTGAACAGATCTTCTGTCCGACCAAACGTTTCACCTTTATCCCCATAAGCATAAAGCAATGTTTTACAATGAAAAATGTCCCCACATAGTCAATTGTCTCATACTTTATTCTCTGTGTTGGTACTCTACCAACCTTGTGGTGACCTTTCACAGTAAATCATCTTAATAAGCTTACCATGAATTGATTATATTGGACTCAAACCTCTTCCAAGTGTTTTGGCCAATTGTAGTTCAGGTGTCTGTACTATAATCAACTGACGTAAGAAACAGGACTATTATATCATGCTACATTTCTGTTCAGGGAGGTTTCATTTGCCAACATAAATGGTGAATAATATGGTAAGAATGTTCATGCATTAGTAGATCGTGTATATTTGAGGTAAATGATCAGTCTGCTTAATTTGAATTTAATTGTGTAAAAGATGGTTAAATTGCAGGAAAAGATCTAGGTTGAAATAAAAGTCAGGTAGCAGTTGGTTTCAGTTGAATTAAGTATGTCTTGTCTTGTACTTCCTGTCTTGGTTGGAAAGGGATCGCAGCAACAAGGAAACAGGTCGTGAGGGAAATGCCCCGATCAACAACTTCAGTTGGCTTTCATATCCTTGACGCTGGGCATCACAACATAGATCTAGCACCTTCCAGAAGACCTTTCTAGCGTTTACCTTTCTTATCTTATCAGACCCGTGACCCTGAGTAGCTGGTAGTCAACAGGTCTCCTTATATTTTTGGTCATCTTCTAGATCTTATCAGCCTTCTTACCTTGGATCCCATGATGCCAGTAGGCACCCTAGATTAGGTCTCACCTATGTTACTCTGTCCTGTTTAGCCTGAATGGTTTAAATATAATACAAGATCTGGTTTCTACCTCAGTCTAACATGTACACATAATGTGGAAGAGCTCTAAGCTATCCCCTGTCTAAAAGCTACCTGCTATCTGCACTCGTGAGCACAACAATGATGGCGTTGACTACCCTCTCTTCAGACGAAAGTGCTGACTCATTCTTAGACCTTACAATAACAAAGGAAACAGGCCCCATGCATTAGAGATGACCACAGTCTCCTCTTTCTACCAAGTTATATGATTATAAAAGTGCTTTAAACTCTTTTATATGTTCATACAGAATTACTTCCTCAACAATTGGAACACTGTCGATGAGACTCGTGAGATTCTTGGTCAAATGAATCTTCATCGGCCCAGTTGATGCTGATATGTGCATGAAATGTACAGTAAGATGTAAACTCTTTCAGAAATATCCTGACTCCTTGGTCATTCATGTCCTCGTCATTACCCTCCAACATCCCCATTGCCCACCCCCCCTTTCAAAACCCACACAGTCTCCTGTTGGTCACACCAACCAAGTGCAGATATTGCTCATTTAAGGGTATTCCAGTTCAAGGATGTATGTGCAAGCCTCAAGTGATGAAATCTCACACAGACCAAGTATTGTGGGTCAGAAACATCCGGATGTTTATTCCACGATGATAACTCGCTCCCCTGAATTGTAGTTGCCTGACATCGATCCACAAATGTCAACGTATTACATTATCTGGTTGTTGACAATATGAGATTCATTTTTGCTTTCCCTACGCTACTGGAATCGCAATAAGGCTGCGACTCAGCCCTCCATAATACATGAGGTACTGCGAGTCAGATATTGATACTCAGTGTGTGTTCTTTTCCGCGTGTCAGAGAGGACAGCTGTCTCGAGATTTTAAAGGCTATGGAAAGGAAGAAACCCTCTAAAACACAACACTCACACTGAGTAGTGCATACAGCTGCACGGATACTCAGGGCTGCTTACGCACTCTCGATCTGGCGCATGCTACTCACAAGGAGTTGGCACGTGTAAACACGCACGCACACAAAAAAGGGAGGATGCATGCGAGTCAATTCAGACTAAGGAATGGAATGGAGGGTGGCTCATCCGTCATCTTGGTCTGGCTAGCGTTCTGACATCCACCAATGACAGCTGAGAGGGACTCTTGCCAACACCTCCACTTCCTCTCTAGACTAAAGAGCCCAAATAATGCCCCCCCCACCACCGCTTCCGATACCTCCCTATATATTGTCACTTCCCTCATGCTGAGATGCACACAAAAAAAGTCTGCAGATGCAGAAATCAGATGAAATAAATTGTACACAGACATCCACCAAGCTATTGGCTTGTGCTTAGGGGATCACAGAAATGGATGCCTAAAGTAAATTCATTTTCAACAGCCGTGCACACTACATCCGGGCCAAGATAAATAATGTAGGAGCTGGCGGACCTGGGGGGGTGAGTGTATTCAGGCTATAAAAGAGCTTGGGCTTCATTGAATCGCTCATCTCCAACAGGCTATACTCCGGAAATTATGTGCAAAAGACAAAAAGCTGACAGACCCTACAAGCTACTTAGTTCTCGTAGGAGAATAATACCCCCTGGAAATCCAATCATCCAACCAGGGAATGGTCTTTTGTTGCATGTTTCTAAGTAACCGATGAAGGGAGCGTACAGTAAATGAACACTGCTTTGACACTGTTCGCCCTGATTACTGGTTGCTTCTCTATTTAGCGGTTGAGAGTTTGTTTGTCCACTTTATCCTGTCACATAACAGAAAGCTTGTTGTTATTTCACAGGACAATGGCGTTGTATAAGGTGATACAGGATGTTCTCATTGCGAAACGTAGAAAATCTTACAAAACAAAAATTTCCTACACGTGAACGTGTCCGGAGTCAGGGAAACGTGAATCCTCATACTGTTATGAAACACAAGAAAAGTCAGTTTATCTTAACCTAACCCCAACGCTAACCTTAACCTCACCTTACCCTAACCTTAACCTCACTAACCTAGCATGTTATGCCTGAACTAAATGTTCCCCGAGGACTTTAAATTGTAACCGATTGGTATATTCTTGGAAATGTTCCGGTAGAACGGCAATTCAATATGTGCGAAAGCTCACATTAGAATTGCCTTTTTATAACTCTGTCTTCATACTGCAGCAACATTTCTATTATGTACGGTTACCCACCCTTCGCCATGAGAATGCATTGGGTGACATGGTTCAGAGACAGTTTGAGTTCCACGCCTACCGACATGCAGTTGAACCAGGGGAATGGGCAGATGTATGTATTAAAGATGTGGATTCAAATCTATTATTAGAATTCAAGACAGTGCTGCTTTATTAGATAGGCTATGCAAATTTGGTAGGGTAGCAACTGCATGCATTCACTGACTAAAGTGTGCTAGCATAAAAACATTTTGTGGACATCTGGTTCAATACTGGACAGGCACATATATTGTAACTCATTTTATTCCAGAGACATTCCAGTGAGCTGGTGATTATGTGAAGGTGATTATGTGAAACTGTTTTAGTATTCAGGCGTCTTGTCAAGGTCAACCCCTATGGACATTCTTTAAAGAGCCATTCCTGTGTTAGAAACATGAATATGACAATTGTCCTATGTGATAAAAACAAGTAGGATTTGACAGATAGTCAGCAATTGTCATGAAACCTTCAAAATCACCTATTACCTTCCGACATGATCCGACACCTGCTATCTTCTCTGGATAGAGTAGGTCCATTGGCTCTATTTATGCCGTAAGGATCAGCAGATGTGTTGTTCACATGCTTGCTGCGTGTAGGCGTCAGGACTCAGAGGTGTAATCTTTGCATCAGAGGCACGTGGATTCACCGAAGATGTTCCCACACTGAGACAGAGACGGGAAGAGAGGGGGAAGTCGAGAGACGAAGAGGGAGCGAGGGCTGGCGGGAGAGGTTGGGAGTGGAGTGGTGAGAATAACACCCATTTGCATCACCGCTCCACTGAGCTTTACTTGCCTTTCCTACAAACACACCACCGCCCGCGAACTGGAGAACTCACTTCCAGGGCAGTGGGTGGTGAGGACAGCTGAATAATCACCTGTAGGTAACAATCCCTGGACTAGTCCAAATGAAAACAGGGGAGAGCTGCCGACTACCTTGGCCACCTGCTACTCCTGCCAGACCACATTGATGGAGCCATCCTAGTGACACAGCTTCTCTGCCCCGGGGCTTTGTCAAATGGTCTAATCCACAAAACGTGCCTGCAGCTTTTCATGTACTCAACACTGAGAACAGTTGGCCTGTTCAAAATGTGTTTTTTTGCCTTTGTTGTTGCTAATCTGTGTTTCCAAGGGAAACTAAAAACAGCAATTACATGCAGGGAGAATATTCTGACAATTTCCATTGATACGCAACAGGGTTACTTAATGAGACAATGTGAACACTACGTCCCAGTGCATAGTTGTGTTAGTATCGGAGCAAATGAATTGCTCATCAGTCTACAGGTACTCAGGATTCTGTGAAAGCCACTTCAGCTGATGTGTCCTTTAACTGACACAGGACATGAATGAGGCAATTAGAGAGGAGAAATGTTTTATTTTGGCAAATTTCAAAAGATAGTGTGTAGACTGTTGACAAGATTTAGGTTTTATACGTGCAGTGGTTGCCAGACTGAGACATTGGACTTTGCCATCTGTTAAAGAGGTTGCTGTGGTTTCTCAATATAGCACTAACAGCTGTGAGGGTGGGGAATATAATTACACTATATTGTATTTCTCACTGAGAGCCCAACTATCATGAATCCAGCTCTCACCTCTAACACAGACGACTTAGTGAAGCTCAATATCAATTGTTCTGATAGCTTGCTCCTGGCTGACATGGCTAGCACCAATTTCCTGGTGACTCTCAGCGCCCACTTCACATCTTCTCCTTCTCTCAGAGAGACAGAGGCTGCAACACGCCTTTGAGAAGCTCAATGTTTTAATCCAGTCCCAGTAAATTGGTCACAGTGGCTCGTCACCGCCCCATCCAGAATGGGATGACAAGCAGGGCTCTCCATTTGAAGCCTAACAAAGCCACAGCCGTAACGCACTCTTCATTTAAGTGTGGGCTCTGTCAAAACTTTTAACAGCTGTGAAAACTCTGTGTGAAAACTATAAGGGGGAGAGAAGCAAACGGTGCCAGAAACATTGAAGGTTTACTTATATCATCATAGCAAACATGTTAGATGGGGACACGTAGTGTATTACTGTTTATTTGCCAGTAATGCACTTGATATGGTACTGCGGTGTAACAAACACAAACAACGGAGACCAAATCAATACGCATCCCTTGTTTCTCTATGGTGTCTGTAGACAGTAACTGGACCACATACTGATTGATATGGGCCTGTAGATCAGAGCAGTCAAAGCCAATGGAAGAGCTCATACTTCAATGCACTGTGGCCTTGAGACTTTCTCAACAGATAAATAAAGAAGGAGCTCGTTGCTGATGTTTAATAGATCACAGCAGAGACTGCGAACAGAGGGAGCACTGATGGGTCGACAGGGACATAGTTCCGGAAGAGTCCGCGGCAGCAAGTCCCAGCTGCATGTGTTGAGTTATTATTCATATCTCAAGTGTTGAGAGGCTTCATATTTACTACAGCACACGACTGGCTGGACTACATATACTGTATGTATTGTAACATCTTCCCCTTTTATTCGCCTTCTTAGGTTGGCGACAGAAAACAGACAGGACAACAGAGACAATTGCAGGTTCCAATAATGCAAATTTACTAAAGTAAGATACTGTCCCAAAGCCAAGAGTCACAAAATAATAAAACTCTACAGCCTCACTGGTCTATAATTTATCTCTTCTATACAGTAAATATCAACTAAAGATCAACTCTTCTTGTCGTCTCCTTGTAATTTGGCTCCATTCAGCTTTTTCGGACGGCTTATCATCGGTCCACCTCTCTGGTTTATGGAGACCTGGCAATGACCCCTCACCCCTCCAGCCTATATTGGGTACACACACACATAATCATTATTTAACCCAGGTCTCCCCACTCTGTAAGGCTCAGACTCAGCACTAAATTCCAGCAAGCTGGGGATACTTAAATGGCACAAGAGCGGTCAAACAGGCAAGGTTCAGTTCACAGGTAGGACTCAAAGGCGGACACAATACCGGGATCTATTCTCGTAGTCAACAGACAGGCATAATTTGTAAACAGGTAAATCACTGGCAGAAGTACAAAGGCTTAATCCAAAAACGTAATCCAAGGGGCAGAAAAGAGAATTCAGATCCAAATAACAATATTTCTAAATAACAGGCTCAGTATGACGCTATACACAATCAATACCTCACAAAACAGAGATAAACCAGGCAAAAATATACAGGGTGGATGACAGGTGTTTAGAATTCTGGTGGTTGTGAGTGTGTCAGTGAGGTGCGTTCACAGGAGTCAGAGTGTTTAGAATTCTGGTGGTTGTGAGTGTGTCAGTGAGGTGCGTTCACAGGAGTCAGAGTGTTTAGAATTCTGGTGGTTGTGAGTGTGTCAGTGAGGTGCGTTCACAGGAGTCAGAGTGTTTAGAATTCTGGTGGTTGTGAGTGTGTCAGTGAGGTGCGTTCACAGGAG
>JACXGM010023899.1:0-15976 GCA_016801145.1 Umbra pygmaea
ACACAGAAAGGAACCATAAACAGACATAACACTCATAACAAAATAGTACAACTAAGCCACCGTAATTCTATACTGAACACCAAAGAACAACATATACACAAGAGACACGAAGGATAACTGAAAGGAAAACTAAAACGATCTTATATAGGGAGTCCATAGTCAGTTCATTACGCCAGCCACACCGGCTGGACGTTACACATAAGCCCTTTTTAGCACATCTAGCTACTCAATCATACATACAGGTCCTTCTCAAGAAATTAGCATATTGTGATAAAGTTAATTATTTTCCATAATGTAATGATAAAAATTAAACTTTCATATATTTTAGATTCATTGCACACCAACTGAAATATTTCAGGTTTTTGTTGTTTTAATACTGATGATTTTGGCATTTTGGCTCATGAAAACCCAAAATTCCTATCTCAAAGAATTATCATATCATGAAAAGGGTCTCTAAACAAGCTATTAACCTAATCATCTGAATCAACTAATTAACTCTAAACACCTTCAAAAGATTCCTGAGGCTTCTAAAAACTCCCAGTCTGTTTCATTACTCAAAACCGAAATCATGGGTAAGACTGCCAACCTGACTGCTGTCCAGAAGGCCATCATTGACACCCTCAAGCAAGACATTTCTGAACAAATAGGCTGTGCCCAGAGTGCTGTATCAAGGCACCTCAGTAGGAAGTCTGTGGGAAGTAAAAAGTGTGGCAAAAAACGCTGCACAACGTCAAGAGGTGACCGGACCCTGAGGACGATTGTGGAGAAGGACCGATTCCAGACCTTGGATGACCTGCGGAAGCAGTGGACTGAGTCTGGAGTACAAACATCCAGAGCCACCGTGCACAGGCGTGTGCAGGAAATGGGCTACAGGTGCCACATTCCCCAGGTCAAGCCACTTTTGATCCAGAAACAGCGGCAGAAGCGCCTGACCTGGGCTACAGGGAAGCAGCACAACAAAACAACAACAAATTTTGCATGTCATTCGGAAATCAAGGTGCCAGAGTCTGGAGGAAGACTGGGGAGAAGGAAATGCCAAAATGCCTAAAGTCCAGTGTCAAGTACCCACAGTCAGTGATGGTCTGGGGTGCCATATCAGCTGCTGGTGTTGGTCCACTGTGTTTTATCAAGGGCAGGGTCAATGCAGCTAGCTATCAGGAGATTTTGGAGCATTTCATGCTTCCATCTGCTGAAAAGCTTCATGGAGATGAAAATTTCAATTTTCAGCACGACCTGGCACCTGCTCACAGTGCCAAAACCACTGGTAAATGGTTTACTGACCATGGTATTACTGTGCTCAATTGGCCTGCCAACTCTCCTGACCTGAACCCCATAGAGAATCTGTGGGATATTGTGAATAGGAAGTTGAGAGACGCAAGACCCAACACTCTGGATGAGCTTAAGGCTGCTTCGAAGCATCCTGGGCCTCCATCACACCTCAGCAGTGCCACAGGCTGATTGCCTCCATTCCATGCCGCATTGAAGCAGTCATTTCTGCAAAAGGATTCCCGACCAAGTATTGAGTGCATAACTGAACATAATTATTTGAAGGTTGACTTTTTCTTTTCTTTTTTTGTATTACAAACACTTCTTTTATTGGTCAGATGAAATATGCTAATTCTTTGAGATCAGTATTAAAACAATAAATGACCTGAAATATTTCAGTTGGTGTGCAATGAATCTAAAATATATGAAAGTTTAATTTTTATCATTACATTATGGAAAATATGAAATCACAATATGCTAATTTCTTGAGAAGGACCTGTATACACATCACACTTTTCACATATCATATTAGTTTCAGCATGAAATACACACTGCAAAAAACAAAAGAATTAACTGATAACCTATACCTCTAGCTATAGATCTCATCACAATCATTTCCATTTTGATCTTTGTGCACTTCACCTGGGTGTGACAAACAACCATTACACATTGCACAAGGAAAATAACACTCCTTCAGTCCTACAGGGACTGCTGGTACATCTGCAGATAATAGTCTTATATCTGTTGTTACCTCTTTCACATGTGCCCCAGCATCAATATGTGTGGTCCAGAACTGGGAGATTAGACCCATAGATTGTATATATCAATGGATTTAACCACGTGTGACGTTACCCATTGGTTTGTGAAGACCTGATTTGGGTCATCGAATTTGCCGTTAAGGGCGCAGACATCTTGGTTGCGAATGTGACAATTTTAGACGAGAGGGAGGAGTAATCTAGCTAGCTAACTGATATTAATTGGGATGCTAATGAAAAACAGTATTAAAACAAAATGTAAAACAAAATGTAACGTTACTTACCGGAAAAACTGATCTGCCAACTCCTTTGAGTGTCTTGTCGTACAACCAAACGCCATAGCCATGCCCTAAATGCCCCTTTCCTTTATCGCCGATTTTAAAATCAACAAGACGATAAATAAAAAAATGAACATCATTATGTATTGCAGAAGGCTTAAATCTAGTGATTGAGACCATATACTCATTATGAAAATGTTTACTGAGGTAATAAATCAAGTGAGAAGTGTCTCTCATTCTCATAGACTATTACAGAAACCAAGCTCTTTTGCAACCAGACGTATCGCCCCCAGCTGGAATTCAGATATAATGTAGGTTTAGGGGACTTCCTTATTTGCGTCAATTTGCCAAAACGGATGCTCACCCTGTGGATAGACCGCTACACCAAACTCAGACTGTAATGGTCGCACCCTCCTGGAGAAATTAAATCAATGCATTCCAGCCCACTGACTCCATTTTGTTCCCTGATATCACATGACTTTCATTAACCAATATATCACCCTTATTCCACAGGCAACATCAATCTCCTGTTTCCATTTAGTCATTAGTGTCTGTATTTAAGTTCCTGTTTGTTTGTTGTCGTTCATTGTCTTTGTTAGATGTTCCCTGAGATCACAATACACAGGCACAACTACAACTATTTTACATTAACACAACACAAATTAATAAAGGACATATGTATGGAAGTGACACTGGAAGTAACCTAGTTGTGTAGTTTTCATGTTATTCCACAGCTAATTACAAAGTTCTATTGAAAATACTAACAGTGACTAAGGTGTAATAGATATACTGTAAGTATACTACATTTTACATATATTCTACATAGGAACATAACTTTCCTGGCATGTTTTTGGTCCACTTGTCCACAGAGAGGGAAGGGTCACTTCAAATAATTCAAAAAGTATTCTGAGTGATCAACTTTAGCCCATGTTGAAACATTTCTATACTAATGGAAGAAGTCTCTTCCAGCAAGACAATGCCCCTATCCACAGGGCACAAGGGGTCACTGAATGGTTTGATGACTATAAAAAGTATGCAAATGATATGCTATGGCATTGTTGTCACCAGATCTCAACCCAGTTGAACACCTAAGGGGGATTCTGGACCGACATGTTAGCCCTCGCTCTCCACCACCATCAGAAAAACACCAAATGACCTGGAAGTCCCAGCAGGAGGCAGCGCATATTGCCAAAGTGCTGACCAGAATATGGGTTAGATAAGTCGGATTATCTACCACGTTGTTCTCCAGCAACTCATTGTGTGGGGATTGGGTGCATGTGAGTTCAAATGCAGAAGTATAGTTAGGGAGGGTAATAATCTCAAAAATAAGATGACTAAAGGCTTCCATATTGAACGAGTAGTGTGATAAAAATTGGATGGCTTGGCAAAATGTGTTTGGATGAACCATATGAGCACCCTTCACCATCCATCATCTGTACAAAGAGTTGCAGAGCTACCAACAAGGCATTGGGAAGTGGACAAGACCAATTGGGAAGGGACAAAAAGAGGGTAAAATAAAACAAATGACGGAACCGCGTGTATGAAGAGTCACCCGACTATTTCCGAACAATACACCATCTAAAATGTGTCTGAGCCGCTCAATACTTCCTGATTCGGACACGTTAGGTATCTTAGATGTTAAAATATATCTGATTCGTCATTCTACACTACACCAGAATATATAGACACATATCTCTTTGTCTGTGTAGTACCTCTGTCGTTTTGCACAGAAAAGTCATCACCTTACGTACTTGAGTGACAGTAGAGAACTCAAATCATATTCGAATTGTCTGAATGTAACCTTGTTAGACAGCCAATGAGTTGGGCTGTTCAGTCATATAGGATTTATCCTTCTGATCATCACAGAATATAAGATACATTTGTGCATAATGGTATTCTTTGTTTCCTGGTTAATAGCTGTACGCCGGTTGCATAGCTATATTCGTGACACAAAAGATAGTTTCTGTCTTCCAACTTCTTTGATATACAATCTTTTAAATCACCAAAGTGCTTGGTGGAGTGAAAGATCCACTTTTAGATCAGTGAGTAAAATCAGTTATATCTTATTCTAATGTAGTTGTTTATAACTGTAGCCTAGTTATAATGCTGTTTGGCCTTTGTTATGCTGTGTGGCTTTCGTATGAACCATGCGTTCACAACAGGGGATGTTGGTTTTCTCTAATTGATCTACTGCAAAGCCCTTAGTTAGAACCAAGTGTTCACAATGAGAGATTTTTCCCCCTAATAGATAAAGTGCAAATTCATTTTGTATTCAAATGTTTATGATTTAGATCACATTGTAAAATAAGATATTATTCTCTTAGGGACACTTTGGCACATTTGAAATGATATCCAGGTAACTGAAGTCCAGGTAGGTATACTCTTGATGGAAGCTGGGTATATCAAGGTAGGTATACTCTTGATGGAAGCTAGGTATGTCAAGGTAGGTATACTCTTGATGGAAGTGTAACCAAGGTAACAAAATAACTGGAGACTACAACCCGTACTTGTTACCAAAGGAATAATTATTTATTTTCCAGGTATGATAGCTATATACTATCTGAGTCCAATAAAACTAAAGCATTCCTTTGTTTGATTTTTCTGGGATCAATTATATTTACAAAAAAATTCAAAGAGAACTTACACAATATACATTAACCCTAAACACTATTTATTTGCAAATGGTGGTGAATGTCCATGCTCTACAAAATGTTTCTATATGGACTTTGTTGTCCCAAAATAAAATTGAAAATGAAATGGGTAGGCCTACCAAAAAAAATAATTAGTTTGAGCTCTTGGTACAAAAGAAATTGAGGGATAAAAAAAAAAATATATATATATATATATATAAACACGGATTCAAAAATATTACTTGTACTCCAAACGGTAATGGTCAAATCTCTGTTGTCAAAAGAGTGAAGATCGGTAGCGACCGGCCATCATGCAGCTTACGTTCCAAGACACCTAAATGAAGAGGCGTTATAGCATGAGGAGGAGAGTGCAACACGCTAGCTTTCTGCTACAGATATTCACACGAACCTCCACCAACTCGGTCTCAACCACGTGTGACAATTTGGCATTTTCCTTTCCTACCACCAAAATACAATTTAAAAAAATCCACTGAACTTATTATTACTGTATTAGACATATGCATTATATTACATACAGTACTTTTACATACAACAGTCCAATATAGAACTATCAAAGAACATGAAACAATTACATCTATCAACCAAATAAATCAATTGTTTTTTTTTCTTTTTTAAACATTTAAGTGCATCAAATTCAATACAATCTCACAATACTCTTAAATGACCAAATAGCTAACACGTAATTGCTCACCTAAATGAAGAGGCGTTATAGCATGAGGAGGAGAGTGCAACACGCTAGCTTTCTGCTACAGATATTCACACGAACCTCCACCAACTCGGTCTCAACCACGTGTGACAATTTACCTGAGACCCAGCAGGCAAGTCGTAAAGTGTATAGCTGTCGTCACTCATAATACATATATATGGTAACTATCCTGTCTTAAAGGAACACACACTAATTATTGTAAATTGTCTGAAAGTCAAAAATAATTAAATTAAGATAATGACCAGTGGGTTACAGAAGCTAGGTATGTCCAGGTAGGTATGTCCATGGTGATGGAAGACGGGGGTTCCAGAAGGCAGGTGAGGAACCAGGTGAGTGAGGGCTTCAGATTACCAGCACAGATGGGAACTGGAAATGAAGGCACAGAGAACTAGGGTTAGCAAAATAATAACTAGGAACCATAAGGGCACAGTACTCAGACTGGCTATACAAAATGTTCAAAAGTAAAAAAAGCTCAGTGCTCAGACAGGCTGTAAGGAATTGGGGCACAAGCCTTAAATGGATTTGGTAGTACAATAATCTGGCAAAGCCTGACTGCCATCACCTCCCTAATAAAGGGAGGGTGGCAATCAGCCCAGGTGTGATAGAGGTAGCATGTGTTTGGGATGAGTGGTGATGAGACTGGTGCTCAGGGACTGGTGCCTTCAGGAGTGCAGGGGAAATCAGGTACTGGTGCATGGGAACAGACAAACATAGACCCTAACCAATAAAAAGGAATCGATACACAAGGAAAAGGGAACAGCTCAGGAGGGCGAGTTCGTGACACACTGTTTGTTGCCCCTTCTGCTACACTGTAAACAATTGTTCTGTGAAAAGTACTGGTAACAAATATACCAGTACTTTTTTATTAATTTACTTACTTTTCCTTTAAGACAATAACAGAAAATATTTAATAAACACAGCAAATGTCCGTTAACATACAGAGTTTTTATTACTTTGTAACGGACATCTACTGTGATTATAATGTATTTTCTGTTATTGATTTGTCCGTGACCAGGATTCTAACAACTGGCCTTAAAGGGGAACATTCTATTTGTCTAAGTTCTTAAATCGTGTGGCAACTCATTATTATTGCCTATGATTTTGGAATGGGATGTTCAACAGTGGACCTATATACACACTGACAAGTGTTAATTTAAAACTTAGGGTGTTGCTTTAACACCAAAGTTTTTACTGTGTAGGCAGTTCCTGGATTAAGAAGGCATTGATGCCATTGACATGTACCCCAGAACTGAATCCAATTGAGAACCTCTGGACCAAGTAGCCCCCCAAACTCTCCAAGAGCTCACTGATGCCCTGATCCAGGTCTGGGTGGATATACCACCAGGACACAATTTACTGTCTCATCAGGAGCATGCAGACGTTGTCAGGCATGCATACTGGCACTTCGTGGCCATACACACTACTGAGAGTCACACATGACACTTGCCATTTAGGCCATAGAGCTTAATCTTTCTTTCATCAGACCAGATAATTTTTTTTCAAATGGTCTGAGAGTCCTTCAGGTGCCTTTTGGCAAACTCCAGACGGGCTCGCTGACTAAGGCCCTTCTCCCCTGATCGCTCAGTTTGGCTGGGCGGCCAGCTCTAGGAAGAGTCCTGGTGGTTCCAAACTTCTTGCATTTGCGAATGATGGAGGCCACTGTGCTCATTGGGACCTTCAATGCTGCAGATGTTTTTCTGTACACTTCCCCAGATCTGTGCCTCGATACAATCCTGTCTCTGAGGTCTACAGAAATTTCCTTAGACGACATGGCTTGGTTTGTGCTCTGACATGCACTGTTAACTGTGTGGCAATATTCCACAAAACCCTGAGATGATTTACAGCGCGATCCAATTATTATGCTAATTATATTTTACACAGATAGTCGATGCAAATGACAGTCAGTATAATTTTCAAGTCACCAACTGTTAGGGTATAATTCAAATTTTATTATACAAACCACCAAATGAAAACAGTATTTTTTTCAAAAAAAAAAAACTCAAAATGCACTGTTCAAAATTATTATGCACAACAGAGTTTCAAAACAGGTTGTAAATAACTAAAAATGGTAATTTGTTGAATTTGCAGCAATGGGAGCAATACATTTCATATTTATTGAAATCAATAGCTATTTCAATCAAACACATCTTAACAGGGCAAGTTACATGTTAACATAGGACCCCTTCACAATTCTTACAGCCATTGAACTTGTGAGTTTATGGAAAGTTTCTGCTTGAATTTCTTTGCAGGATGTCAGAATAGCCTCCCAGAGCTGCTGTTTTGAAGTAAACTTCCTCCCACCCTCATAGATCTTTTTCTTGAGTATGCTCCAAAGGTTTTCAATAGGGTTAAGGTCAGGGTAGGATGGGGGCCACACTATGAGTTTCTCCTTTTATGCCCATAGCAGCCAATGACACAGAGGTATTCAGTCAGTCAGATACTCTATATACTTTGCCGAGGTCATTTTCACACCTTCAGGGACCCTAAAGGGGCCTATCAGTTCTCTCCCGATGATTCCAGCCCAAAACATGACTCTGCCACCTCCTTGCTGACGTCGCAGCCTTATTGGGACATACTGGCCATCCACCAACCATTCACTACTCCATCCATCTGGACCATTTAGGGTTGCATGGCACTCATCAGTAAACAAGACTCTTTAAAAATTAGTCTTCATGTACTACTGGGCCAACTGCATCTATTTCTGCTTATGAGCATTGGTTAGGGGTGGCCGAATAGTATGTTAATGCACAACTGCAATCCTCTGGAGGATCCTACAACTTGAGGTTCACGGGACTCCAGAGGCACCAGCAGCTTCAAACAGCTGTTGATGCTTTGTAATGGCATTTTAGCAGCTGCTCTCTAAATCCGATGAATTTTTCTGGCAGTAACCTTCCTCATTATGCATTTTATCTGCACGAACCCATCTGTGCTCTGAATCAGCCACAAATCTCTTCACATTATGATGATCACGCTTAAGGATTCATGAAATATCTAATGTTTTCATACCTTGTCCAAGGCATTTGACACTTTTCCACAACAGAGATCCTTTTTCTTTCCCATATTCCTTGAAACATGTGGCCTGCTTAATAATGTGGTACATCCTTCTTAAAGGACAAATCCGGCAGAAAATGAACCTAGGGGTTAATAACACATGAGTACCAAGTCGACCGTTCTAAAGGATATATTTTAATGCTAATCGAATGTGCCCAGTTTTAGTGGGAACTGATAATTACCTTATAACGCTAGTTGTGAGGGCATGGGTGAAGTAAAAAGACATCGCTATTTTATTCCACTATCAAGGCTCAAAATAGCACCACACTTCCACAGTAGCATAATGAAGGTCCCTACATGCAAACCAAAGCATTGAGAACTTTGTAAGTGTACTGACAGTTTATTAAAAAGATAGTTTAAAAGACAGTACTGTTCGTGTATACAGGCAGCTGCCATCTTGGGAAAACAAACTCGACCAGTCGAACCACGAACGTTGTGCTACGTGAGCTGAACTGTGACTTGGAATCTCCCATGGCGAGAGGTTTTTCTGTCATACATGCAGATCAATGAGCAAGACTTACAGCTGGCAATGCAAACTAAAATCTAACACAATTTGCTAACAGTTGAGCTCACGTGGAGACTGGGGTTGCCGATCAGGAAGGTGAGTGGACATCTAACCCTCTGTGTGTTCTGCCTCCTCAGGCTGACTACTTTCATGATGTGGTCATCCACATGGGAGCTAGGAGGAACACCATGTTTATCTATAAGAGCTTTAATCGGTCCTGAAAATGTTAACCCGACACAGATCTGTCCGAACCCGAGACCGAACCGGCACCTTAATAGGTTTTTGAAGCCCAAACTGACTTACAGCCCGACATTTTGAATGTAGACAAATACGCAAATATGGATGGCGAAAATAACTGTTGTTTTATAAACGATAAACATTTGCTAAATTAAAAAGCCAAGTGTGGTAAAACGACAAAATAGGCTATATTATTTAACAACAGGCTATATTATTATTTCACAGGCTGCAACATGAAACAATGACAGTTTTAAATACAAGAAAAAAATGTGAATGAATGAATGCTGGGTTAGATTAGATTGAATTATAGATAGATCGATCTTTATTAATCTTTTGCAGTGTACAATTAGATTGGAAACGATCTAGCCTATTGGACAATGATACTACATGTGACACAGATGCTAAAGTAGAGTAAACATGTGATCGTAATGGGTAATGAAAGGCCAGAATAGCAGTGAACGAACATCAAACGGTACACACTGGAGAGAAACCACTTACTGTATTTATCTAAGCTATAGGCGATCTCTCTCTAGGGGAGACCGTTAGACTACACCTTGTTTTATTTTTCTTTAAATGTTGATATGAATGACAAGACCCAACATTAACATTATAAGATGACGAATTGATCGCTGTATAATCAAATTCTTAAACAGCATTTGTATATAGGAATGATTCGCGATAAGCGAATATAACCCCCCGGTGTATTACTTTTATCATGCACATTGTCAAAGTGTTTCCACACCTCCGACTTAATTTTTTTCCTGGGCTGACAAACTGTAAATGCTAGAAGCCAGGAGTCTATTCACCTCCACAGCATCCATTATCATTTTTCTCTCTAAATATCTTCAAAAAGTCAGTCACAGTGAGAGGGAGAAAGGGCGTGGACAGAAAATGATTTGACTGAGATAGATAGGAGTTGCTTAAATTAACCAAGTTAGCAACTAAAAATGTTGCAATATAAAAGTATGTTTTTATATATTTATATATTACCTTAATCAATTTACAGACTGAACCTGGCCCTAACCTGACGTGCCTGGTGAAATATGTGAGAAATTAAGACCAAATCAACCCGAACCCGACGGGTTAGGGTCGGTCCCGTTGGGTTTGGGCAGAAATCTCAAGCTCTAATATCTATGGAAGATCTTAGAAGAACTCTGAGGAGCGGGGCTGATGGTCAACTGAATGAAATGCTTCCTGGGACTCTCCAAAGCCAAATTACTGGGATACCTGATCGGACAGGATCTGCTGAAACCACAAGAGTGAAAGAAAGTGAAAGCGGTCCGCGAGTTCCCACTACCTCCTAACCAAAGCAATGCAGAGTGAACTTCTGAAAAACTTAGATTTACCTACTTTTATATACTCACAAATTAGTTTTCAGTAACTCAAATATGCCTTACAATACAGAACAATGTTCCTACATTAATATCTAAAATAATATATAAATATTAAGTAAATAAAATTGATGAATTAAAACAATTCAATTTGTTGCTAGAGTAGTAGAAGTGTAATATCGACAATGTTTTTAATTACATAAAATAAATAACTATATATTGAAAAAGAAAATGGGACCATGTTGTTATTTCTATTTTTTACGGAAGTGATCCCCAGAGAAAAAGGCCAATAACTTGACAGTCCCTGGCATAGAAATGTCAGAGAGAGACTGCTCTATTGTATCTATTTTAAAAGGGGTGTCATTAGTAATTACTTCAAAACTTGCAGTTTAAAAGACTGCTTGGTATAGATTGTTGGGCGTTTAGTGATAATGAGAGCCCTATCATGGCGGTCACCATAGAGGATGTGCGCAAATCTTTCAAGCGTGTTAACCTCCAGGTGCCCTGGAAGGCACCTACAACACCAGGTGCCAAAGAAAAGCAAAGGTCATTGCTGATGCCAGCCATCCTATTCAAAGTCTGTTCCAGCCCCTTAGGTCCACCAGACACTGTCGCCAGTACAGGAGAATGCTATCTAAACCTGTCAGGTTACGCAACAGCTTTTCCCACATGCACATTTGGAGGAAACTATTTTGTAAAACTCAATCACGTGAAATACTAATGAGAAGGGCAATTGTGTTGGGAGGGAACTACATTTATAAAACGAATTACATGAAATATCAAGACGTGATGTGAAAAAATGCCCCGAATGATCATATGGAACTGGGTTATATAGCCCTAGCATTGTTGTACGCAAACCTTCTAGAAGGTTCTCCTCAATCTCATGACTGTCTCATGTGAGAACATGTGCTGGTCACCTCAACCTCTTCCTACGCAGGTTCACTATCTTAATGTCCAGGCCACTGCTCCTAACCTTGAGTGTCTGAACATATATGTTCTATACTACATAGTGTACTCATTTCTAGCTGTTATCCGAATAACTCAGTAACCCTTATCTGTCTAATGTCCTGTCAGTAGTTTTTTCTCCATTCCAACGTGATGCAGAGGTGTTGCACATGTGTTTTGTGTAGACAGGTGGTTGTCAGACTATTTTTTTATGTCAACCCTTATCTTAATCCTAGCCTTAACCTTAGTAACGTCAACATTAACCTAAACATGCCTGACCTTAACCCTAACCATAACAATGAACATATAAATACAATTTTGAATGCTATGGAATGTATGGAATATTCTCGCATGAATCCGCGCGACGAAAGGTTAGGGTGCAACGTAATAGAAGGAATAATTTAGGCTAATAGTAAAGGGTGCAGCTGAAACTTTAAAAACTTGAAATATGTTGGCATATAACATAATTTGTGTGTTCAATATAATTTACTGAGAACGTAATTTGGGAGAATTTCTTAGATGTACGGTTGGTTATATGGTACACATTAAAAAGTCATGCAATAGGGCAGGGCTGCCCAACCCTGTTCCTGGAGAGCCACCATCCTGTAAGTTTTCACTTCAACCCTTGTTGTGGGCTACATGTTTTAGCTTTCCTTATTAGAATCAGGTGTGCTATATTAGGGTTGAAGTGAAAACTTCACGTTGCTCCGTAATAGTTGAGTAGAGAGTGATTAGACAGGTGCGAAGGAAATGCAAATAATCAAATGGAACTTTAATATTAGACTCGGATTAAACAAAAACTGCCACGAGGGGCAAAACAGGAGTGAACTCAGGAAGCACCACCACAGAACACGTAACAGGAACATTGACGAACAAGGTGGACAAGGAAACACGAGGGTTAAATACTAAATCACTAATTACAAACACAAGACACCTGGGAACTAAAACACTGACGTAACTAATGAGACCTAACACAAGCAATGCATGAAACAGACACAGGAGGGAGCGAAAACATAACAACACTGCACATAGGACACACACCAGGGAGAAATCTAAACCAAACACAGGGCAGGAACTACAAAGGACACATGAGGGAATAACCAGACTAACTTAACCACCGTGTACAACACTGAAGAACAAGGAAGACCTATACACAAGACACTAAACCAACAAAAAGATTCCTTATCCCAACCGCTCCAGGGCAGGATGTGCCATCAAGAAGGTTTTTTTGTCATTACAGTAACAAGTTATGCAATGAAATGCTTGGTTCCCATCCTCCCCAACGATGCATACAAAATATAAAAATTCCACTTCTAATAATGATAATAAAACAGTAAAACTATAATCAGTATAAATTTAAATAACCTGATTGGAGACCACCTGTGGTAAATTCAGTTGATTGGACATGATTTGGAAAAGCACACACCTGTCTCTATAAGGTCCCACAGTTAACAGTGCATGTCAGAGCACAAACCAAGCAATGAAGTCCAAGGAATTGTCTGTAGACCTCTGAGACAGGATTGTATCAAGGCACAGATCTGGGGAAGGGTACAGAAAAATATATGCAACATTGAAGGTTCCAATGAGCACAGTGGCCTCCATCATCCGTAAATGCAATCTTTTATACATGAGGCCCCAGGACTTCCTAGAGCTGGAGTTGACCAAAAACCCAATGGCCACTCTGACAGAGTTCCAACATTTCACTGTGAAGAGAGGAGAACCTTCCAGAAGAACAACCATCTCTGCAGCAAGCTACCAATCAGGCCTGTCCACTAATAACAAAAATACTGTTGTTTTTACTGTTAAAAATGGCAGCTGTGGTTGCCAGTACTTTACTGTAATAAATGTGTAGAACATTTTTCACTATTACGGTAAAATAATATTAGTACTGTTGATTTTACAGGTAATTTCTGAATTTAATTCTATATTTTACGGTAAAAATGCATCTATTTTATCATACTTTCACCATGTATTTAACATTTTACCATATTTTTACCATGTACTTTATTGTAAAAATACACATTCTTACCATTAAATAAGAATATAAATAAATAACAATCATGTATCAATTTAAATAGTGTAATGATCCACATATAATTTGTACAAATTGGAATCTGACTGAAAGGATATCCAACACTTGTCACACACAACCTGCATTCAAAAGAACTGCAAAGATGAGTCACTCACTAATTGACCAAGCTAAACTACATTGATGGGAACACACATCTCAGTAATGGTTGGAATAAAGATAACAACTTAGAAATGTTATTAGGTTTGAAAAAATTATTATTATTATTCGATAATGAAACATAAAGGGCCCTATTTAAACGATCTGAGCGCACGGCGTGAAGCGCATGGCGCAAGTGCGCTTTGGGCATGTCCAACTCCACTTTTGCTAGTTTGACGGTGGAAAAAAGGGTCCGTCTAAAAGTGTTGTACTACGTATCTTCATTATATCATAGGTGTGTTTTGGGCGTAACATGCAATAAACCAATCTGAGATTCATCCACCAGTACCTTTTAGTGCCAGGCGCATTTGTACCTTTCGCACATTGCTATTATGATGGCGGATTTGCACCATATTATTTTTATTTGTAATCTTTTGCAGGTTTGTGTGCTGCTGCGCTTCCCTGTGTGTGTGCAACAAGCATAGTGTGCACACGCTGTGCATACGCCTAGGTGCATTTTACTAATTTGCTGTTAAAATAACAATGACATGCTGCGCAATTGACTTTAGACAAGGTTTTTGTTAGTCAATGGAGCGATAGCTCAAGATGGCAATACACACAGAATTATCCTGAACTCACCTGGGCACAGCGCAAATATGGGCACAGGTGCATTTGCTATTTAAATGACGAGGGCACCGGATGGGAAACTGAAAACTGATTCGGTCTTAAACTAGCAAAGACACTTGCATTTGGGCTTTGCGCTGCGTTGTGCCGGGTGCAAGATAGGGCCCAAAGTGATCAATGCATGAATGCTTGAAGCACAAATTATATTAAAACAATTTTTTGAAAAACAAAATGTGCAGCAAAGCATTCTGGGAAATCTTATAGAATGTTGGCTGTTACATATATTTTATGGCATATTTCCATTATAAACACAGTGCAAGTGTACATTTAACAGTGGATTCATATATGTTTAACAGAAAAGATATGCAAAAATGTATGTTTTGGCTGATAAAATAACTTACTCTATGGTCTGATGACAATAAATATTGAACTCTATGGCCTGAATGGCAAGCGTAATGTCAGGAGAATACCAGGCACCGCTCATCACTTGGCCAAAACCATCCATACAGTGAAGCATGGTAGTGGCAGCATCATGCTGTGGGCATGTTTTTCAGTGGTAGGAACTTGGAAACTAGTTAGGATTGAGGGAAAGATTAATGCAGCAATGTAAAGAGACATCCTTGCTGAAAACCTGCTCCAGAGAGCTTTGGACCTCTGTTTTGGGTGAAGGTTAATCTTCCAACAGGACAACGTCCCTAAGCACACAGCCAAGATAACAAAGCAGTGGCTACAGGACAACTCTGAATGTCCTTGAGTGGCCCAGCCAAAGCCCAGACTTGAACCCGATTGAACATCTCTGGAGAGATCTGAAAATGGCTGTTCACCAATGCTCCCCATCCAACCTGATGGAGCTTTAGAGGCAGGGCCGGAGTGGGAAACATTTTCAGCTCGGGAGTTTCATGGTGCACCAGCCCATTTTGTGAAGGAGTGAATAGTAACTGCAAATAATCTAATCGCTTTACTTGTGTTATTTCCTACTTCACATATTTTATTTATTTATTTATTTAAGACAACTTAAATGTATATGCTAACACTTAAACAAAATATCATCAGTAATTAGACGACTACAGTAAATACAGAGTCTTGACCAAATAAGGTAAATGTTAAGTTTGAAGAATGAGGTTAGATACTCCCCATTTCTTTTTTTATGTTGTTATTTCGCAATAGCTAGGACCTATTTCCCAGGTTTCTTTTTCAAAACTCTACACACAGTTCCAATAACCAGCTTTCAGTGTTGCACAGCAGTTAATTTCACATAAATAATGCACAAAAACTACCAAAATTATTCATACATCTCAAATCAACCAACAAGCACACTGTCAATCATAAAACAATAACCTAAGCAAAACTAAGAACAGATTATTTCTTCACAAAACAAGAATGACCCCTGTCCACTGTTAAGAATTCAAATGCAGAAGACAGGGTTACCATTCACATCATATCTTATGTCAACTTGGGCA